>CAUYRH010007422.1:0-71727 GCA_963574655.1 Perodicticus potto
AATGAGAAAATATCATGAATGTTATATTAATCAGGTTGATAAAAATATCTCCGATTGTATGGGAAGCCCGCACACTGTACTCCAAGACTGAATTATTGTACACAGTTATGACTCAATAAAAAATAATTAAAAAAAAAAGAAGTAACATTTTGAAAGGAATGTTTTTTTTTGAGTAGTAGGTCTCAATAGTGGGTTTAAAATATTCAGTAAGCTACATTATAAACAGATGTGCTGTCCTCTAGACTTCCTTATTCCTTTTATAGAGCACAGGCAGAGTAGATTTAGTATAATTCATGAGTCCCAAAATGTTAAATGGTAAATGAGCATTGGCTTCAACTTAAAGTTACCAGCTGCGTTAACTCATAACAAGAAAGCCAGCCTATCTTTTGAAGCTTTGAAGCCAGGCATGACTTCTCTCCAGCTATTAAAGTTCCAGCTGGCCTCTTCTTTCAGTAAAAGGCTATTTTGTCTACTTTGAAGATCTGTTGTTTAGTGTAGCCACATCATTCAATTATTTTAGCTAATAAGATCTTCTGGATAACTTGCTGCAACTTCTGTATCAGCTTCACCTTGCGCTTTTATGTTAGAGAGATGGTCTCTTTCCTAAAACCTCATGAACCAATCTCTGCTAGCTCAAACCTCTCTGCAGTGGCTCCCTCACCTCTCAGCCTTCACAGAATTGAAGAGAGCTAGAGCCTTGCCCTGGATTAGGTTTTGGCTTAAGGGAATGTTGTGGCTGGTTTGATCTTTTATCCAAACCACTAAAAAATTCTTCATATCAGCAGTAAGGCTGTTTTACTTTCTTATCATTTGTGTATTCTCTGGAGTAGCTATTTTAATTTTGCTCAAAAACTTTTCCTCTGCATTTACAACTTGGCCAGCTACACAAGAGGCCTACCTCAACTTTCCACATGCCTTCCTCACTAAGTTTAATCATTTCTAGCTTTTGATTTAAAGCAAGGTACATGCCACTCTATCTTCACTTGAACACTTACTTAGAGGCTATGTTAGGGTTATTAACTGGCCTAATTTGTGACTTAGGAAACAGGGCAGTCCAAGGAGAGGGAGAGAGATGGGGAATGGGGCCAGTCAGTGGAACAGTCAAAACACATACTTACATTGATTAAGCTGTTTGTCTTATACAATGGCACCCCACGCAATTACAATAACAATTATCTTTGAAGCAAATAATAAAGCGAAGCACAGCAAGTATACCTGTATTTTAAACAATTCTGTTTTGAAAGGAGTCTACTTGTAAGATCTGAGTTAGAACTAATAGTCCTTACAGGAGACCCCGGATCAGTGATTTTAACCAGTGTGCTATGGTGCACTGGTGTGCGTGAGAGGGGCTTAGATGTGCTGTAACAAATTTTAAAGATTATTCATTAAATTATTTTTGAAAGAAGTTCAAAGCACAGTAAGTACATTATTTTACTCTTTTTCTTTTGATCAACATAATTTAAGTGTGCTGTGAGATTAAAAAAAAAAAAAGGTTGAAAAATACTGCTCTAGATGTCATCCTGAATCCTTAGATTTATGTAGGTGATTAAGACCCATGGCTAGAGCCACAAATATCCCATCTCCCCAGCAGCACACATGCCACACACACAAGTCTTTGTGTTTATACACATACACACTTAACAGCCAAACCCTGTGCCAGAAATACTTGCTTCTTGCCCTCTTCCTCTGCCTCTCTGTCCACTAGAAAATGATCATTTCTAGACTCAAGCTCAAGAAGTGCTTGCTCTGTGAACCTTTTCCTGGCCTTCTCCATGCCCTGGGCCTGGCCCCTCTGGTGCTGGAGGTGAAAGCTGCTTGTGTGTGCATCTGCTCGGGTCCTTGTTGCGTGATTTTGGTTTGGTTTCTCGAAATTTACCATGTGGAAATATTTGTACCAAGGAGATCAGCAACTGCTACAAATCAACGCTTTTCCTTTTTCTGAAGAGCTGGTTTTCACACATTTTATCAGCACTCTACTGGATACAACTCAGTTGTTTAATTTACGGGGAGAGAAAATGCTTTAGGATAATAAAACAAGGATTACATAACATGAACTGAAATCGACTGCTGAGATCATCGTCCGCTCCTTCCGAGTTGCAGCATCTCACACAAGGACTTTGTCCCTCTCTCTCTCTCTGCCCTCTGGTCTTTTCTACTAATTCCTGTCTTGTATTTCTATATTCAACCGTGAGATTTTTAAATTGGAGGGCAATGCCAGCTTCTGTTTCAGCAATATTGGAGGAAGCAAAAGCTTCCAAGAAAAGACACTCCTGGGACCAAGCGGGACAACTCTCAGTGAGGAAAGTTAAACCGGTGGGCTGAGAGGAGTGGCCGGAGCCAGGCTGGGGCTCAATGCTTGTAAGCCCCAGAAAGCCAGGATAGGAAAACACAGATATTTTGATCTTTCTTTAGTTGACGGCTCCCAGCCACCCCAAAACTATCTCCTCTTTCAAGATGGAGGGCTGCTAGAACATACTTTGGTATCAGCTTTGCCTTTTCAGCTAAGGGAAGAACTGTGGCCAGGCCTGAGTTGTATGTGTCGGGGGAGGGGCAGGCAGCAGTTAGGGAGGTGCCAGCGAGGCTTTCTGGGAGCTAAGCCATAATTAAATGATAGGACAAATGTCAAATTTCAACAAGTGAAGCTCAGGAGAATTATCCGGATATGTTTATATCCCACATGAAAACAGCACTAATCCCTGAACAGGGAGTTGATAACAGATAGTAGGAACTTATCCTTTACCACTGAAATTCTCTAACTAAGGAATTTAAGGCCAAGCTAATACCGTTTGAAAGATGATGAAAGTTAGGACTTAGGAAATTTGCTTGATTTAAGATACATACATTATTGCCAAGTGAACTCTAATAAGGCTTCTAAGAAGCCACCAGGTTAAAAAAAAAAAAAAAGTAAAAGAGGGACCAAAACCAAGTGCGATTTCAAGTCAAGTTGAAGATTATCATGAGGAGTGATACACACAGTGAATGCACCAGGAGGGTGGGACAGTGGCAGTCACTGGGGTTGCTATGTCTAATAAAAATGAAATTATATGAGCAATCCATAGTCCTTAGTATAGTTTATTTTCAAAGCTCAAATAGTTGTTTATATATTTTCCTTTATTCTGTGTTTCTAAAGCCAATTAGTCATCAAGTGGTGTCTCTTGCTGTCTTGTTTTGCAGTATGTTTGCCTTTAGTCTGATAGTCGGTGCTCTGGCCCTTGGGAGGAGGTCAGGGGGCAATTTACTTCCCAGAACCAGCTTTAAAAAATGTTTTTCTTCCCCCTTGGTTTGTGGCTATCATTAGCAGGGCCAAATCCAGGGTTATGTTTTAGAAAAACGCATTCTTTTCTACCCAAGCTAGTGCTACCTATTAAATTTCACTGTCAGCCTTGAAGGAGTGATTCTCAGGGCCGGGAGGTTAGGCCCGGTAGCAGCTCTTGAGAAAGCAGAATGAGAGTTTCAGTTGGTCCTTTCGGTTCCCCCAAGCCTCCCCTCCTTGTCATCCTGTGAGTGCCGCCTTCTTGTAAAGAGCTCCTGGGGTTGACACAGTTTCCTCTGCATGGAACCAGAGAATCCCAGTCCACGAGCCCTCCGTGTACCTACAGTATTATCTCTTGGTTATTTCTAATTCACTCAGCCTGCAACCACAAAGGGGTATTATTAAAAACACGACAAAGAAGTAGATAAGAAATTTAATATACCAATTAAAATACCAAGCAGAAACCGGAAGAAGCCATTCTCAGACTCACAATTCCCTGGATACGTACAGCCCCAAAGGAACTCTGGAAAGCACTTACAACCCAGCTAAGGGAGCAGGGGAACATCTTGTAGTAATCTCAGAGCAAGGCCCTTACTCAAAGCTGAGATATGTACTTCCTGGCCTGGGAGAGAGCTTGCACTAGGTTATTTAACATTCTCTACTCCAGCTTATTACTAGCTCTATAAATGCTTGTGAATATTCACAATAAAAATAGTCACTATTTACTAAGTCCTTATTTGGGCCACAAACTGTTAGGTGCTTTATATACATTATTTTATTTTATTTTCATAAGAACTCTATAAGATAAGCATTACTATCCCAATTTTACAGGTGAAGAAATTAAAGGTTAAAAATTAGGGTGGCGCCTGTGGCTCAAGGAGTAGGGTACTGGCCCCATATGCCGGGGGTGGTGGGTTCAAACCTGGCCCTGGCCAAAAAACTGCAAAAAAAATTTTGTTTTGAGAATAACTTGTTAATTTCCTTGCTTTGTACCAGGTACTGTGCTAATAGCTTTACACAAATGACTTCATTTTTTCCTTAATGATTTAACACTTACCAAGTATCCCGTAATGTTCTAAGAGCTTTGCACATATTAACTCAATTAATTGTCCCAAAAGACCTGTGAGGTAGGTGCCATCATTGTTCAGGTGTCCATCACCTTTCTTCAGATGGGAGAGCTGAAGCAGAGATGTGAAGGGCTTGTCCACAGTAAGTGGTGGTGTCTGGAACTGAACCTAAGCAGCCTAGCTGTACGGACCATGCATCTAAACACTTGGCTACACTGCCTCGATCATGGTTGTCCTGTTAGGTGAGTATCGTTATATCTATTTTTAGACAAGAGCCCTTTCCCAAGAACCCCTAGCCAGTAGGCCCGACTTCTGAAGCCAAGTCTCTGATACCCCAAGGCCTCGTTCATGTGCTCCACCATCTCTTCTCACTGATTTAGCTCCATGAGGTTCATCTAATTCCCATTAAGCTCCATGAGGTCCATATAATTCAGCCTGGGCAATTGGATTATAGTGGCTTAGAGTTGTAAAAAGCTTTATTGACTATGTGTTCACCAAAGGACTCTGCTACTAGCGTGTGGTCAGTAAATGTTATTGGTTAATTCTGGACATCAATAAGATGCTAATGAGATGTACATAGCCTAGTTCAGTTGGCCACTGGGATATTTCTTTTGAGTCTTATGAAAATGGTAATACTATAAAAATATTTGCAAAGTAGGACTCGTATAAATGCAATGACATTGTATCAGCTGGTGCTTACCCCTATTATGTCATTATTATATTTTATACATTACAGGTCATATGAAGAGTTTTTAAATGTTGTGTGTGTATATTTTCACACCAAAAATAATATTGTATATGCAATTTAATTAACATTATATAATATGTAACATCATATGTATAGTATATTGTGTTATATATATGCACAACTACATCTTTCAAAGTTGCTTTGAACTGTCTGGTTCAAAGTGCATGTGAGTTTTTCTGATACTCTTTCCTGAAAATTTACAGAGAAGAAAAGTTCACATGAGGAGCTAAACACAGGTGGAAGGTTGAGTTGACCTGAGATATGGTTTAAATATAACTTGTTCTTATATTTTAGAACATAAAAAAGAGCTCATAAAGATGATTTCTACAACGTCCCAGTGGTCCCCACCTCCCCACCTCCTGGTGTGCATGACTTTGTGTAATCCCCTCTCCCTTGATTGTGGCATGGTCTTGTTGATCACTTCCAAGGAATAGAATATAACAGAAGAGATCAGATGTCATGTTCAAGATTAGGTTATAAAAAGACTGTGGCTCCATCTTGGGTGCTTTCTCTCACTCTCTTAAATACGGACTCTGAGGGAAGCCAGCTGCCATGTTGTGAGGTACCTTTTGGAGAGGCTCCCATGGGGAGGAATTTATCCACCCAACAGCCAACAAGAACCTGAGGTGTCCCAACAGCACAAGTGGGCTTGGAAGCAGATTCTTCCTGAGCTGAGCCTCAAGATAGATGAGGCAAAATAATAATAATAATAATAATATTAAATGATTAATTCAAAAAGGAACAAACAAAGGAAAAAAAGGTAGATGAGGCAGCTTCAGCCAACACCTTGTTTGAGGTCTTGTGAGAGACCCTGAGTTCAAAATACCCAGCGAATCCAAACTTGAATTCCTAACTCATATAACCTGTGAGGCAATAAATGTTTACTGTTTTAAGCAACTCAGTTTTGGTGGCAATTTGTTTAGCAGTCTTGGATAATCGATAGAGCAAAGAAAACAAAACAAAAAAAGGACAGATTTTCTAGCTGAGCAGACCTTGGCTAAAGCCTAACTGGATTCATAGCAGCTATGCAACAAGGGACAAACTAGGGAACTTCCTTGAGCTTCTGTTTCCTCAACTGCAAAATGACAATAACAGCACCTGCTTTGTAAAATTATTATCAATATTAAATCAAATGACACTCACCAAGTGACTAGTAAAAGGCCTGAGATATAGTGGGTTGAATCTAATATTTTAGATTCTCCCTCAACACTCCTATTAATCCATCCCTTCTTTCTTCTTTTTTACCCTCTCTTGGGGACAGGATACTTGAAATAACAGTAAGATGGAAGATTTTGAGAACTAGTTGTGGTCAACGAGACAGGATATAACAGCATTTAAAATATGGAGAGGCTGTCACTTGATCTGGAGGTGGGGTGGAAGGAAGTGGCACAGTAAAGGAAGGGGGGTCAGTTCTCGAGATCCACTTCTTGCCAACATGTTGGTTTTTCTGATTTCATTGCAGTGAATAAATATAAAGATATGTAAGTGTTTAGTTACCTCTCCCTCCAAAAATGAATATTCCCAGCATGATGAATGCAAGATAGTTTTAATTTGATAGGATTTCCTCCACAGTATAATGGACACACAGTCTTCTAGCAACAGCTTCTAAAGCTAATGAATTTCACCTCGTTTTCAAGGAAGAATGAAACCAAAGGAAAGGGCAATGTGAGGACTCAGCCTTTGCCACTTCCTAGGATATGCAGCAGCCCTGAGTTCCCACTGAGAGCAGGATCTAACATCCAGAGCTGGGTTGTTGGGTGCCTTTACTTTGCAGATAAGAAAGCTGAGACCTATAACATGTCTTAAGCCTGAGGAGGCAGTTGAAGTCAATTTCCCCTGGGGCAAATGGCACTTGGGTTCTTTGTTTTTTCCTGTGGATAGGAAGAATGTTTGCCTAGTCCAAGATGGACTTCTTGGGAGAGATGGGTTTGAGCTAGGAATTGAGAAATGGATGCAAAGAGGTAAGATGAAGAACACGCCAGGCTATAGAACCTGAGTAGGACCATTCTTGGGCCATCTGGAGCCAATTAAAAATGGAAGGCAGATACAAAAGGAAAAGAAGAAGAGGGCAAGAAGAAGAGAGGGTAAGGCTTAAACTCCACGTAGGCAATTACAAGGAAGGAATTGAGTGGAAATTCTTCATATGGGAAATCAAAGAAAAGAAGGATATTTACCGAACACCAAGGAACAAGCTAGGTTTGCTAGCAATGAGGAAGGTGAGGAGATTAGAGGAGAAAGAAGAGGAGGAGAAAAAGAATTGTGGTGGCAGCTAACACTTATTGGGCACTCTCATCATTACTCAGGCACTTTTCTAAGGCACAGTGTTTACCTCTCTATTTATTTGTGCAGTTCTCCCAACAGGTCAATGAGCCTTCAAGCAATGATCTGGGTTTTGAGAAAGCACTATGTCAATTAAAGAAGAAAAACATTGAATTCAGAGACAGACAGAGTTGGTTTCAAACCCCAGCTCCACCACTTCCTCCCACATATGCCCAGAAGGGTCATTCAGGCACATAGTATAAACTTCCTACAACTCAATTTCCTAATGTGGAAATGGGGTTGATGGTATACCTACCTCACAGGACATTTGTGAAAACCAGAGTGAAGTAGAACACGCATAGCATAATGCCTGGTATGGTGACTAACATGCGTAGGTGTTGAATGAATAGCAGCCACAATTATTACTATTGTTATTATAGTGACAATGTGTTAATGGCTATTGTTGGTGAGGTTCTTGTATCTTGGGAAAATATAAATGCACAGTCCTATGTTCATCTTAATGGAAAGTTTGTTTACAGTGTGGCATACTCTAAAGAGCTCTGGAAAAAGAAATGAAGACACTGTCTTCTAGTCCCCATCTGTCATCCACTTGCACATGACCTCAAACCTAGGTATCAGCATCTCTGAAATTAAAAGAGAGGAAGAAATGATCTCTAAGATGCTTTCTAGTTAAAAAATAAAAAACCATTAAGTCGGTTATTGCTTCTTGTCAATTTTTTGCCCTTCTCTGAACCCTCTACCTAGGTGTTTTGGAACCAGGAACAAATAATGTCATCACTCTATGCTATTATTTGTAACACATAAAAGCCTACTTTTAATTACAGTTAAAGTCTGGGGTTTAGAATGAGAAGTTATGACAGTCTGTTAAGCTGGGAGCAGAGAGAGATGGTGATGGAACCATCACCAAAACTAAAACCTCGTACTCCTTGGTGTGAAGTCAATTGATAATGCTTAAAGCCCCAAAATGGAGAAGTGATAATGCAAAAACGTTACTGAAAGATAAGGACATAACTATCAAAAGAATTAATTGAAAGCTAAAAAGTAGTTGAGTCTGGGAAAAGGAAAGCTGTTATTTTTCATTATAAAACTATTAGAAACATCAACTTCTTGAACAACATGACTTTATAACTTCTATAAAAATTAAAAGTAAATCCCTCATAAAAACAAAAACATAAGAACCTAGTGGTCAAGAAAGTTGAAGCCTTGAGTGAGTGTGAGGACAGAAGTCGGATGAGGCTAGACGTGGGTACAGGAGTAAAATCATATATATGAGCTTTGTAAGCCATAATAAGAATTTTAGTCTTTCTTCTGAGATCTCTAGAAAATCCCAGAAGTAACTTAAAGTTGTGACGTGATCAGATTTGCATTTTTGAAAATGATACCCTGACTCTTCCATGAGCCTGGAAACCTCTCGAGAAGAACCAAAACGATTACTGAAATCTTCTCATCTAGAGGCAGGGCCTAATGCAAAACACCTTTCTATAAATGGTGAATGAATAAGTTGGTGAATGGAAAACCCGTTTCCTTACCCATACCTCACTTTGCTCATCTATGTAATGTGAAGAATAAACGTATTTATTTCCTTGTCTTCCCTCTTTTTGACATACTCCCAGGAACGTCGAGGAGACAAATGACGTAATAAGCCTAAAATGTCTTGAGCAGTTTAATAAACACCACTCCTTAGAAGGGTGGAAACAAAAACACTTTGGTACGTTAAGGGACAGTATATACTTCAACTAAACCAAATATGAATGTCGACTTGAGCTTACACTGATTGAAGTCTCCTCAGTGAAATAGGGAAAGACTGAGTCCACCTCAAAATACAAAGATCTTTGAAAACTCGATTCCTAAAATTGTTTTTCCATTTGCATTTAGAGATGTTTAGACCGAAATCAACATTTTGCTTTGAGGAACATATTATAAATACAGCCTGGTCACCATGTCAGGGTGTGTGTGTGCGCGCGTGTGTGCACGTGGGCATAGCAGTTTTATGATATTTGCAGTCTGGTCAATATGTCAGGGTGTGTGTGTGTATGTGTGTGCATAGCAGTTTTATAATGTTAGCCTACTTTATAAAAAAAAAATTACATGAGCAGCGGTTTGTCATAAGCAATAAAATCTTTAATGTGATTCTTTCCCATTCTTTTCCAGGGAATTTCTCAGAATTTTTTCCACTACTGTTTCAGACTCTAGAGAGTCCTCAGTGCCGGTTTTTTCCCAGCCATCACTGTTCTCTTCCCCTTTGCCACAGCACACTGGGAGTTAAAGGCAGGTCATTCCTGGAGTACTATTTGTTGACTAAATGAGGACTTTTGGCAGCTTGGCTGGTCTGGAAGAATTGGGGGAAACATTCTCATCCTATATTATGAGTGACTATGAATTCAGATGATTATAGGACTGAAAAGTTCATACAAATTTGACAGTTCAAAACTGCAAGGTTACTGTGCAAAGGGCCAGCATTTTACCTGGGAGGGTGAGGAGCTACCGTGAAGGATGGTTTGTGGCATGTCAAGGGCCTGCATTTCTCACTGGTGAAGATGGATACTTTTAGCCTACAGTTGGGACTCTGCATTTGTGGTCCCCCCCAAGTAGTCTCACTTTTCTCTGACACTGAAGGACAGTCAGGTACTGAGCAGTGGATTCACCCCAAGAGCTCTAGCCTTTCTCTCATTCTCTCTCCATCTCTCTCATTTTGCCCCATGAATACTACATATGAGGAAATGTTTCTCATGTATTCCCCAAGAAATAAATTCTATCAGTGTTTCATCTGATTTGTAAAGAAACAAGAAAGTGCAAGACTTGTACACTGAAAACTACAAAACACCATTGAAAGAAATTAGAAAAGAACTAACTAAATAAAAAGAGATCCTATGTTCATAGTCAGGGATTTCATATTGTTCAGATGGCAATATTCCTCAAACTTATTTAAAGAGTCAACATAATCCTTATTGAATCCCAGATATCTTTTTTCCTTGTAAAAATTTACAATCCTAAAATTTATAATTATATCAAGGAACTGAGAATAACCAAAACAGTCTTTAAAAAGAGCAAAGTTGGGTGACTCACACTTCCCAATCTTAAAATTTACTACAACACTATAATAATCAAGACAGCATGATCTGGTATAAAGACAGACATATAGATCAATGAAACAGAATTTGATGGCCCAGAAATAAATCCTTACATTTATGGTGAATTGATTTTTGACAAGCATGCTGAGACAATTCAAGGTGGAAAGAATCATCTTCAACTAATGGTGTTGAGAAATGTGAATAGTCACATGTAATTGAATGAAACTGAACCCCTACCTCAAACCATACACAAAAGTTAACTAAAAAATGGTCATAGACCTTAATGTAAAGAGCTAAAACTATAAAACTCTTAGAACAAAATATAGGCATATATCTTTGGGACCTTGATCAGATATGGTCTTAGATATGATCTCCAAAGCATGAGGACAAAAATACAATACATTGGATTTCATCAAAATTTAAAACTTTTATGCTTCAAAGGACACTATTAATAAAGTAAAAGGCAACCCAAAGAATAGGAGATAACATCTGCAAATCATATATCTGGTGAGAGGCTTCTGTCCAGAATATGTAAAGAACTCTTACAATTCAACAATAAAAGACAAATAATCCAATCGAGAAATTGCATTTGAATGGAAATTTCTCCAAAGAAGACATGCAAATAGCCAATAAGCTTGTGGAAAGATATCCCACATTATTAGTTATTAGAGGAATGTAAATCAAAACCACAATGTAATGTCACTTAACATCCACTAGGATAGCTATGATAAAAATGGCAGACAATAATAAGCATTGACCAGTGTGCAGAGGAAGTAGAACTCTTATCCATTGCTCATTTACTTTAGCAATTTCATGTCTACACAAGTACCCAAGAAAACTAAAGCACATGAACACAAAAACTTGTGCCCAAATGTTCATAGTGACATTATTTGTAATACCCAAAAAGTAGAAACAATTCAGATGTCAATTACTTGATGAAGGATGAGTGAAATGGTATGTCCATGAAGTGAATAGATAAAGTGGTATATCCATACAATCAATGACATATCATTCAGCCATAAAGGAGTGAAGTATTGATACATGCTACAACATAATGGACCTCGAAAACATCACACTAAGTGAAAAAAAGCCGGACACAAAAGCCCGCATATTGTACAATTTCATGTATATGAAATGTCAAGAGTGGCAAATCCATAAAAACAGAAAGTAGGTTAGTGGTCCCCAGGGGCTATCAGAGGAGGAAGAAATGACTGATGGCTAATGGATGTGGGGTTTCTCTCGGGAATGGCAAGTTATTCTGGAATTAATAGTGATGGTTACAAAATCGTGTGAATATACTAAAAATTACTGAATTGTACACATTAATATGTAATGGTATGTAATTATATCTTTCAAAAGTTGTTGAAGAATACTGTTTCAAAGAATGTGTACTAATAACGGCTGATACTTATTAAGACCTTACTATGTATGAGACTGACATTGGCTAAGCTCAGTATGTAAAATTTGTTCTTGGGGAAAAACACTTATGGAAAACTCATATCTTTCCAACAAGTTTATGTCTGCAAATTAGACATGAGGAAGAAGCCATGAAAGAATAAAAATTGTAGAAGCTAGCGTCAGAAAAGAATTGGAACAAAAACTAATTAGTAAATCTTTATAAAGCAGCTTAATAGAAAAGTTTCTATTAAGTGTTAATTTTAATAAAGATATTTTCAAAAAATAAAAAAATTATGGGAAATTTTGGAATGGCTTAATAGTGCCATTAATTTTCTTAATAAAGTTTGCAGTGGAAGATACTTTCCTCATAAAAATTCATCAGTGTGGGTATAATGCTTATTCTGTATTTTTCTTTTTTTTTTGTAGAGACAGAGTCTCACTTTATCACCCTTGGTAGAGTGCTGTGGCGTCACACAACTCACAGAAACCTCCAACTCCTGGGCTTAGGTGATTCTCTTGCCTCAGCCTCCCTAGTAGCTGGGACTACAGGCGCCCGCCACAACGCCTGGCTATTTTTCTGTTTTGCAGTTTGGCCGAGGCCGGGTTTGAACCCACCACCTTCGGTATATGGGGCCAGAGCCCTACTCGCTGAGCCACAGGCGCCGCCCACTTATTTTGCATTTTAATCACCCTTGGAGTCAAAACAGCAAAGTCAAACTTACTTTACCCACTATTTGGACAGACCATGGGATCTGAAATTTCCACTTTTTTCATGCTCTGGGTTAAAGAACAGAACGACATCTCTATTATGGGACGTGAACATGGGAAGGAACCATACGTTGTCATTTATCAGAGAATGACACTTCAAACTGGTTCTGTCAAAGAACGGAGACCTGAGGAAACGAGCACTGGACAGCTCCGTGTTGAGCTGCGGTGATAGAAATGCAATTTGGGGCTTCATCCAGGTGAAGCGTCATAGTAGGGAATTCTGAATAGCCACAGGAGAGACCCCGAACTGTGTACAGGGGCAGGGGCAAATATGGAAATATTTAAGCAGAAAAAGAGAGCAAATTAAAGAAAATAAAGAGACCACCGAAAGACTCTTCGCCCACTTCACACCCTGCCTTTGCGGTTAACACAATTTGGCTTATCAGAGTTCTTCATTCTCTGACAAGTATTGTGCAGTACCCGAGTGTAGCAGTAGCTGTCGTTGGTTCCATTTTCTTCAATCTGATCTTTGTTCTTAGATGTCCTCTACACACCAGCCCATAAGTCAGTCCCAGCCAAAAATCTGCTCCCTGGTACTGCCACATGGGCATTCACGGACTGCTCATGCAATAAACATTTGTGGGCACCCACTGTGTGGCAAACAAATGATCACATTGTAAGTACAAGATGACTGAGACTCAGTCCATGCACTTGAAAAGACACGGTTCAGGGGAGAAGACAGACGTGAAAATTTCTAATGGTGGAAAAATGAGATAAATGCAGTGATAGAGTAGACACACAGTGCCGTGGGCTCACCAAGATGAGGCGCCTGGCCTGGCCTGGTGTAGAACCACTAATGAACAACGCCATGGCTGTCTTTCAGGTACTTCCCAGCTAGAGCTGTTCCAGTTCTGAGATTCCAAGACTTGTTCAAATGAGCATTTTATATGGAGATAATTTTAGATTAGGACACAGAGGCAAGAAATAATACAGGCGGAGATAATACACCCTTCAGTAAGATTTCCACAATGGTGACATACTGGAAAATTACTGTACAATATCACAACCAGGATGATGACATTGGTACACACAGGACACTGAATGTTTCCACCTCCTCAAGGATCCCTGAAGGTTGCCATTGTATACACATATAGTCATGTTCATGATGTGACTAGTCCTAACCCTAACGGTTCTGCTGCCCCTACCTCCTCCCTAACTCCTGAAATCACTCATCTAGTCCCTAATACTATAATTTTGTCATTTCAAAAATGTTATAGAAATGAAGCCACATGGTATTAACCTTTTGGTTTCGGTATTTTTTACTCAGCAAAGTTCTCTGGAGATACACCCAGTTGTAGGCTTCAACAATCCATTTCTTTTTTATTACTCAGTATAGGTGTGCACTGTGTGACCATTAATTTGTTGAAAGCCATCCGTGTTGTTTCCAGCTTTTGACTATAATAAAGTTTCTCTGAAGATTCATAGGCAGGGTTCTGTTTGAAAGTAAGTTTTCCTTTCTGTGGAGTAAATGCCCAGATTACAACGCCTGGCGTGTATGGTATACCACTGCATATTCAGTTTTTTAAGAAACTGTCAAACTATTTTCCAGAGTGACTGTGCCATTTTAACATACTCACCAGCAATGTATGAGTGAGCTGGTGTTTCCATATCCTTGCCATCATTTAATGTTGTCACTATTTTAGCCATTCCAATAAGTAAATAGTGACATCTCGTTGTGGCTTTAATTTGCATTTCCCTAATGAGTGATGATATTGAACAACCTTTCCTGTGTTTGTCTGTCACATAGAGGGCCTCTTCAGGAAAATACCCGTTCACTGCTTTTGCCCATTTTTTAATTGGATTGGTTTTTGCCTTTGAATTTTGAGAATTCTATATATATTCCAGGTACTAGTCTTTTGTTGGCTATGTGGTTTGCAAATGTTTCCTCCCAATCTCTGATTCTCTTAATGGGGTATTTTGCAGAGCACAAGTTGTTAATTTTAATAAAACCCATCTTATCAATTTTTTCTTTTATGGATGGTGCTTTTCATGTCAAGTCTAAGAACTTGGTCTAGCCCCAGCTCCCAGAGATTTTTGCCCTTTTTCCCCCTGACAGTTTCATAGTTTATATTTTATATTTAAGTCTTTGTTCCATTTTGAATTTATTTTGGTATAAGTTGTAAAACTTAAATCAAAGTTCATTATTTTTCATAGGGGTGATTATTGCTCTAGCATTATTTGTTTAAAAGACTAACTTTCCTTTATTGGATTGTTTTTGCAACTTCAAAAATCCATTTGGTGTGTTTGCCTGGGGCTACCTCTGGGTTTTCTTTTCTCTTCCATTAATCAACATGCCTAACCATCCACCACACCACAAAGTTTTGCTAACTCCAGCTATGTAATAAGTCATGAAATTGGGACATCGTTTTAACTGTCCCAGTTCCTTTGAATTTTAATATAAATTCCCTAATAATTTTATATATGGCTATAACAATTCTGGCAGGGAATTTGATAGAAATTACATTAAAGTGAGGGGTGTCCAACCTGAGGCCCACGAGCTGCATGTGGATAACGTCAGGACTTTTTTTTGCTTATTTGCGAGAGTGGATATCACAAAAAGTATAGACAGACCTGTTTTGCTGCTCATCAGCTTTCGTTAGTGTTTAATGTGTGGCCCAAGACAACTCTTCTTGCAGTGTACGGCAGAGAAGAAAAAAGGGTGAACGCCCCTTGGGGAGACTTGACCTCTTCACTGACTCCTGAACACAGCAAGTATGCCCTTCCATGGAGAGCTACTTTTCTTTCTTTCATCAATGTTTTGTAGTTTTCAGAACACAAGTCCAGTACACGTTTTGTGAGACTTACACCTAAGTATTTAATTTTCCTAAGTGGCTGTAAATGGTATTATATTTTTAATTTCAGTATCCACATGTTCATTGCTAGCATGTAGAAATACAGTTAATCTTTTAACGTTTATCTTGTAACCTGTGACCTTACTGAACATGCTGAATGCTTCTAGGAAGTTTCTTCTGTTGATTGCTTAAGATTTTCCACATTGACAATCATGTTATCTGCAAAAAGGGATAGTTTTATTTCTCTCTTTCTGATTGCCTGCCTTTATTTCTTATTTCTTTTCTTTTTTTCTTTTCTTCCCTCCCTCCCCACTCTGTTTCTCTCTTTATTTCCTTCTTCCTTTCTTTTTCTTTTCCTATTTCATTGGCTAGAACTTTCAGCAACATATTGCATTAAATAGTGAAGAGAGTGTACCCTTGCCTTGTTCTTGATCTTAGATAAACCATGTTGTCTTTTATCATTAAGCATAACGTTAACTAGAGATTCCTAGTTTTCTCAAAGTTTTTCTCATGAATCAATGTTGAGTATTGTCAAATGCTTTTCCATCAATTAGATGCTTGTGTGATTTTTCTTCTTTAGCCTTGTATCCCCACTCAGAAAAAAACCGCACTTGGTCATGGGGTATAATTCTATATATTAATGAATTCTATTTGTTAATGTTTTGAGATTTTGCCTCTTAAATTAATGAGATATATTGATCTGTAGTTTTCCTTTTTTGTGCTATCAATGGATGATTTTAACATCATGATAATACAAACTTTATAAAACAAATCAGGAAGTGTTTCCTCTTCTATTTTCCAGAAGATATTTTGTAGAACGGTGTTATTAAATGGTTCTTTTTTAAACACTTGGTAGAATTCTCTGGTAAAACCACGTGGGTCTGGAGATTTCTGTATTTGTAAGATTTTGAATTATATTTAAAAGTTATTTATTTCATGTTGAGTGACTTTTTTTGATGAATTGAGCCATCTCATCCAAGTTATTACATCTGCAGATGTTTATAATATTCCTTTACTACCCTTTTGATGTGTGCAGGGACTATAATGATATCTTCTTTATTCTTGATGTTAGTAGTCTGTGTCTTCTTTCTTTTTCCTCATCACTTCTGCTAGAGGTTTGCCAGTTTTATTGATCTTTTTGTAGGATAGCTGTTTGCTTTATTGATTACCTGTTTTTAATTTCACTGATTTCTGTTTTTATTATTTCTTTTGGATTTCACTTTCTTTGGGTTATTTTGCTTCTCTCTTTCTAGATTCTTGACCTGGGAACTCAGATATTTATTTGAGAGTTTCCATCTTTTTTAATGTAATAGGTAGAGAGGAAAGTCCCAGCTCCCCACTCAGCCTTCTCAGGCACCACCCCAACAGCAGGTGGGGTGAAGTTGGAACACCTCGTTATAGCCTAGAGAGGATAGAGCTTTAGGCTTGACCTTTGGTGGTGCTGGTGGAGGTGGGGACCACAGATTTTTCTTCAATTTTGGATTGAAATAGGGCGGTTTCTGTCTAAAAGGTTCCTTTTATGTTGCTGAGCTGCTCCCTTCCTGGCACTAGGGAGAGTGGGCTTTGTAGGTGGTCTTTGTGTCTGCACTGCTGGTGTCCCCACCCTGATGCTTCTCCAGCGTGCAGTCTAGGACATGTGTGGCCGGAAGAACCCAGGCAACTCACTCGTGTCATTCTTTGGGTCCCGAGATCCCTAGCCAGTCTGCCTCTGCTCGCCACCTTTCAGGGTCAGGGGTGTGTGTGTCTATGTGTCTGTGTGTCTGTGTGTGAGGTTTCATATGTAATATCCAGGAATTTTAGTTGGACCTAGCAAGAGGAATAGAGAAAAATCTATCTACTCTATCTTCCCAGAATCAGAAGTCTGATTCCAAAATTGTGATGTGACCAAATTACTGAAGAGGTTGAATCAGAAACGAGCTTTATTTTTCTTTCATGACTACCCCTAAATATCCTCTGTCAGTCCCCTCTCCACACACTGGCTGATGTCAAAGGCTGATCCTTGTGCCTTTCAGATGAGTTTTATGTGTGGACGGACATTCCTCATTTGCAGGGATTAAATCCAAACTAAACTGTGACTGCAACTTCTTACCCACTTCAAAGGATTCCTTTTCTTTCTGCCCCATCAGGCCTGACCCCAGCTTGGCAACCTGACTTGGCCTTCCTCTCCGCTTTGCTCTGTCTCTGCCCAAGCTCTCTGTCTGTCGCTTCTTTCCCTCCATAGTTGTGCTCTGGAGATGGGAAATTAAAGGAAAACAGCAAAGTGTCACATTGTGGACTGGTGCTGCTGGAATTGCATGGGAAAACCCTCTGCCTGGCAGGTGCCCGATGCCAGAACTTTCCATATATTGTGGGTTCTACTACGACCCTGCTCTGGTAGGAACCACAGACACTGCAAACATTTTGTGACATGGGTCACGCAGTCTCTGGCCAACAGACTGTGTCCCCAGCAGGACACTGTCCACGCTGAGCGGTTCACGCTGGGGTTAATTTGCCCCAGCTGAACAGACCTCTGGGAAGGCCTCTCTCAAGACAGGCGGAGAGCAACTGTCTTCCATGGTTCCTGCACCAGCCCCCAAAAGATGCACCCTTGCTCCGCCCCTGGAGAAAGAGCTGCTTGCCCAGCATCGCACCCGGTGGCCACTTTTGACTCCTTTAGAGAGGAGTCAACTTCTCTCCTTTAGAATTTTTTAGAGAAGATTCAGGCACTGATCTCTGCTCTCCAAGTTCAAAAACACACAGTCAGATTCTCCCAAGGACACTTCCAACCCGCCTGCTGAGCCCTCCCGGCAGTCCCACGGCAGCGGGGTCTCTTGACTGGTGGGGACTTTCCCCCAACTCTCTCGAGGAGGTGAGGGGAAGCACGGCACTGACAAGTCACTCTTCGGAATCTTTGATCAACTTCCAACCTTCTTTTATATACCGGGTGGAGGTGAGTGAGGGGACAAGGGCCACAGAACTGGGGTTGAGCCACCTCTTGAGAAATCCTACATGAATGGTCTAGAAGCTGCTTTAAAAAGTAGAGTTATTTGTCACCTCTGGATGATGCTCAGGTGTAACTCTGAGAAACCAGGTGAAGTCCCATTTAATATTCTGTCAGAGTAAGAATGAAACATCACACTCCACCTCATGGCCCAGGTCTAGGGAGCAGTGATGTTGAGATTTGGGGGACAGCTGAGGAGGCGAGGAGCAGCACAGCACGTTTGTCTTCATGTGTAGTTTGAATTGTAATCCGATCCACCTGCCCAGCAAGTGGCTAAGACACGGCCTTGTCATAACACATACACGTGCCCCACGGAGTGGCACATTTAGCAGCGCCACATGTGCCGAGGTAGAGGAAGTGGGTGGGACATTAAAGGGCCAGGCCAAGCACGGGACCTCTAGACGGGGGCTGCAGCAGAGAGGACCTGGCAGGAGCCTTTCCGAGCAACAGAAGTTGTGTGTGTTTGTCAGGCAGAAAAATGGAACCTCGTGGGTGCCACATGTGGCTCAAAGGAGTAGGGCGCCAGCCCTATATGCCAGAGGTGGCAGGTTCAAACAAAACTGAAAAAAAAAAAAAAGAAAGAAAGAAAAGAAAAGAAAGGAAAAATGGAACCTCTAAG
The DNA here is from genome assembly GCA_963574655.1 of Perodicticus potto. NCBI lineage: Eukaryota > Metazoa > Chordata > Mammalia > Primates > Lorisidae > Perodicticus > Perodicticus potto. Next base: position 18,977 of record CAUYRH010007422.1, read on the forward strand.
AGTAGCGGGCTGTCCAGCCTAAAGACATCGGCCCAAGCTCCAGCGAGTCTCCTAAGGGGTGCCGGTGACAAGCTCATGTTCCTGTGTGTGTCGCGTCAGCCCTGCCGCTGCTCTTCTAACACATTTCATGGCATCCTTCTCAAAATACAGGGCACGGAATTTGGCTAACACCCCATGTCCGACTGCGGCAGCCCACGGTTCTGCTCCCTGGAGTCTCCATAACGAGGCCCACGGCTCACCGGGGTGCAGAGTCTACTAAACGCGGTGCGCACAGCCCCGAGGACACAGGCAGCTGCGCAGCGTCTCAGCGTCCCGCAGGCTGAAGAATCGTGACTGTGAACATCATTGCTCTTGGACTGAAAGCTATAAAGACTACCAGCTAATAAATTCATAGAACTGTCATTACTGACCACTGTCAATAAAGAGGCTAAACTTTTGAGGAAGCTGAGTCCCCGCGAGGAAAGATGGTTTGTTCAAGGCCAAGCGCTGGGCCTGCCAGCCAACCTGCAGCGGCCGTGAGGGTTCCGGGGCTCCTGTCCCTCCGCTCAGGCAGAATGGCCACCGAACACGGGGACACGGCCTCTGGGCTTTAGCCCGTAATTGACACATGAGTCAAGTGAGGGAAGCGGCACAGGCTCCAGCCCTGGGGCCTGGCGTGGCCCTCCATTGCCCTGCCTGGGAGCTCGGTCCCGTCCAGGGAGGAAGATGAGCCCCGGGGATCTTCTCTCCCTCTCAGTGGCCGCCGCAAAACATCAGGTCAAGGGCAGACGATGCCCAAGGTTTAGCATGCTTTTAATTCTTTCAACTGGGAAATAAATTTCCTCAAGTCAATCATTTTTTAATAAATGACATGAAAAGAGATATCTCACGCTGCCTGCTCGGAGGGCAAGCCACTGGAAATCTCTCAGGGAAATCAGAGAGCGGAGCTGATTTATGGCCCCACCGCAGGCATCACTGCAGGCATCAGGACCAAGGGACAGAAGCGCCACAGCCTGCCTGGCTTGCGGGGCAGGCATTCCAGCCTGTGAACAAACCCCGCAGTGTGGAATGTTGCTGCAGCCCCGTGTGCTCGGACCCGGCCCTGGCGGAAAACTCTGACAACACTTTCCTGTGAGAGACCTGGGCTCTTGGGAGGGCCTGCTTCCTGCTGTGTCACCGTGATGTGACCACGAGGGTGGGAACTGAGCCCAGGAAAACTTCCTTCTGCACTGGGTCGACCCTTGTGCAGAATACTGGCTCACACTGAGTGCTTTTCCCTGAGCTATCAGGCCCTCTGTCACCCTGTCCAGAGTGGCCCCTCTGGCCGCTGCCCTGCCAGGATCTGTCTTATGGCACCCTTGGGAATGTAGGGCGAAGAGCCAACCAGATTTAGAAATTTGGATGACTCAGGTACATGGGAATTTGAAGGTCTCTCATGCTATCAACAAAGCAAACAAATAAAAAAATGAATACAATCTCAATTAGAATACAAAAATGTCAGTGGGATGTTTTGGGGCAGTAAAAGTATGTTGGTTTTTCCTGTTGTTACTTTGCTATGTTTTCCAAGTTTTATATTACTTTTCTACTGGACAAAGTAAGATTTATTAAGGAAAAATGATCAGAATAACAATTAATCGATTCAATTTAATGTTGCTACCCAAGGGACGCCTATACATATTATCAGGGAAGCCTTACAACTTAGCAGGCCAGGAGGTTGACTGTTGGGACTTTCTATTTCCCTGGGCCAGCACCCCCAGAAATTGCCCGACCCAAGACCTTAATTGTTACCATGTCACAAAATCTCTACATTTTCTCACAGAGGAATCATCTTTGCCTCGCTTTCTCATCATTGCATGAGAAGCAAGATGGCCCACCTAAAAGAAGGGCTCCTTTGCAATCTAAGAAAATCTCCACTTGTTTAAAAGGGAAATGACATCATGATGATAGCCACTTACTGTGCTTGGCTTCAGTTGCTTGACATAGAACTTCAGCCCTTACAACAAGGATTAACAGGGGAGGTCCAGGGTAGGGGTTCCTGACCCAGTTAAGGGTCAGACTGCTGGCCTTGGATCATGGCTTGATCATTTTTGAACTGTTACTTTCATGGCCACTCACTCTTGTTAGCTTCAGTTTCATCATCTGTAAAATGATGAAAATAATACTACCTACCTGATCAGATCTTTATGGGAAGTAAATGAAATAGCTCTGATGAAACACATGGCATGATACCTGGCTTAGAGAAAAAACTTCATCCCTGTTAGTTATCACCAGTGTATTGCAGAGTAAGCCAAGGAGAGAGGGCGTGCCATGAAATGTACATAACATGGTCTCTGCCCTTGTGCAATCTATTTTAATTATAAGTAGGTAAGGCTTTAGCTAATTACGGCCCATATCCCTTTCCAGACCAGCCACAGTTGAGTGTGGGAGGGTGCTGAGGACCCCATTAGCCAGTGAGATTCAGGACACCTCACTATATCTGCAGCATTCCCCATGACCTGCAGGCTGTGTCAACTCAGATCCTATGGGTCATCAGTGCGTACCCCATAGAATGGCTAATACTATCAGGAAAGAACATAGCCCAGTGGGGGGCATCCTTTCGAGAAAATTCAAATCTCAGGAAGTCCCAGAGAATGCCTTTATTGTTGTCTTTGCTATAGTTTCATACAGTTAAATCCAGAAAATCAGAGTCTCCAAGTCTGAAGTCCCAGGAGTGAGAAGCAGAGAGAGGGGAAAGAAGAAAGTGGCCCCTGGAGCATTTCCCACGTTATCTCAGGCCCAGGTTGCTGGGTGTCCGCCAGGGGAAGAAGGAAGTTGAATACACTTGGCTCAAGACTTTTGTCAGCTGTTTATCAGAGGTACTGCCTTGTGGAAAGAAAACAGAGATAAAGACAGTCCTGTTTGTATTAAATATCCCTAAGTCCCCCGAAACAAAAACACGTGGGCAACCATGGTCAAGAGCAGTGTTTTTCAACCTTTTTTATCTCATGGCACACTTGAACCTATAGTTAAACTTCTGTGGCACACTTATATTATGTCGATTTTAAAAAAAAGAGTAAAAATAAAAAGAACATACTTACTGTGCTTTGAACTTCTTTTGAAAATAATTTAATTCGTGATCTTTAAAAATTTTCATGGCATACCAGTTGAAAATCACAGGTCTGTAAACTTGTTCTTACATCTGACTCATGATCTACTCAACCTAATGGAAGTACCTCTAGGCCATTAACATGTCTGAATTGTTCTTTTTGCAGACAGTAAGGAGGAATTATTCTGGATTAGTTGGTTCAGTGAACGATTCAGAGGCTCTATTTCTGTGCCTCTTCTCACTCCCCGCATTCCTCCTAGACGATGTCATTCACTCTCTTGGCTTTACCTATCATATATGATATGTTTTGGAAAATGCACATACCTCAGTCAAAAAAAGAACCCTCTGTATAACCCACCAAAATATGTTCCTCGATCTCCAGACCCATTGGGAAAGGGAGGAATTCTTCTAGTTGCAAGTAAGAACTGTAAAAGTGGATTTGCAATTATATGGCAGAGACTACTAGCTGTTTACCAAAATCCATCCTTCCAGAGAAGGTGGAATAGGAAAGGGTTAGCCTACATCTCCTAGCTTGCCTTGCAGTCGGGTGCAGCCAGTATTCTCCAAGGGAATGTAAGTAGAAATGAGTTCATTAAACTTCCCTAAAGACCATCACTGTCCTCTTTCCCCTTCTGACCAGCTCTGACTCTGAGCCCACGGTAACCTTGGAAACCATGTGTTAAGAGCAAAGCCTCCACTGGCTTGTGTCCCTGAGCCTTCCACCAATGCAGGCCTGTGACATCCGACTTCAGTCACTCAAGAATGGGAAATAAGGCTCAACGCCTGTGGCTCAATGGGCTAAGGCGCCAGCCACGTACACCTGAGCTGGCGGGTTCTAATCCAGCCCGGGCCCGCCAAACAACAATGACGGCTGCAACCAAAAAGTGGCCGGGCATTGTGGCGGGCGCCTGTAGTCCGACCCTCTTGGGAAGTGGAGGCAAGAGACTCTCTTGAGCCCAGGCATTAGAGGTTGTTGTGAGCTGTGATGCCACAGCACTCTCTCCAGGGTGACAGTTTGAGGCTCTGTCTTAAAAAAAAAAAAGAATGAGAGATAAGTGTCTGTTGTTTCTGAGCCATTACTTCTGGAGTCTAATTATTGTCCTATTGTAGTCTATCCTAAATAAAACAAATGCCTAAATGCACAGAACATTTTTATCTCAATAGGAAGTTCAATGGTAGTAGATTCCAGCATTTATCCAGATGCTCAAAGATACCATCAGGGACCAGGCTGTCACTTTCTGCTCCACTGTCTTTAGCGTACTAATTTTGTTCTCGTGCCTTTGACTCGTGGTCACAAGTAGGCTGGTGCTAGGAGATTCGTTGGACACCTTTTGGGAAAGAAGAAAAGGAAATGGGTAAAATTTGTAGCTTGTCTTTTCACTCAGGGGAAGCCCCTTTGATGTTTCATTAGCCAGAACAAATGATTTGCTTGCCTACAATTTGACTAGGTGGCTGAGAGGAATAAGAGGAGCACCATTTGCCAGTGGTTCTCAACCTTCCTAATGCTGCGGCCCTTTAATACAGTTGCTGTGAGTCGCGACCCACAGGTTGAGGACCACTGGTTTAGACTAATCATTATCCATCCCTCTGGAGATGGTTCTGTCCCTCTGAACACCGAAGGATCTCTGCTTCTCACAGGATATATTGAGGCTCTAGCAGAAGAGAAGTGGCACCCGGGAGATGATGACACTTGTCTTGGTCTATCACAAATGCCATAGACTGGTGGCTTATAAACAACAGAAATTTATTGCTCCCAGTTCTGGAGGCTGGGAAATCTAAGATCAAGGTGCCAAGGACTTGGTGTCTGTTGAGGACACACTTGCTTCGTGGATGATGTCTGCTCCCTATAACTTTACCAGTGGAAAGGGCTAGCCAGCCCTCTGGGGTCTCTCTTACAAGGACGCTCATCCCATTAGTGAAGGTTCTGCCCTCATGACCCCACCACCTCCCAATGCCACAGCCTTGGGGGCTAGGACTGCAGGGCATACATTTTGGGGGCACACACACATTGAGCCCATAGAAGTTCTGCAGACAAAGATCAGTGCAGGCCACACTCACCCCCAGCTCCCCGTGGATCCTCTCGGGCACATGAGGAATCCTCCTCAGCACTTTCTGGTTTTAACTTGGTCTGTATCCACATTACCGTGGCTTATTGGTTGTTGTCTTCTCAATGTCCCTCAGTTCTGTCCCTTTCCTTCCTCTCCCTCTGCTGTGCTTTAGCTGTCACCAGGCTATCCACCTCCCCACTTCTCACACAGTCAGGGGAAGGATCCTGTAGACCCAACACTTCACTGCTTGAATTTTTTAGTAGCCACCTACTGGCTACAGAATAAATCCCTGTGTGTAAAATCTAAAACCCTCAGGCTTCTATTTCCCTGCCTTGCCACGCTTTGCCTTCCTTTTCAGCTGTCCAACCGTAAAACTTTCCTCAGCCTTCAAAAACCGCTCCTTTCCCTGCTTATTCCCCAGTTCTGACTTAGACCCTCTCCTTGCTCTGGGGTCTGCGCCCTGCAGACGCGTCACGCTTCCACGGATGTTCTCTGCTTTTCGGGTTCCGTGTCTGTGTGTCTGTCCCCCCCCAGCCCACGTCCTGCCTGCGGGCGATGACCGTATCTTATTCAGCTCTGCAAGCTCAGTGTCTCTCGCCCAGTGACTGGCACAAAATAAATAAAAAAGGAATAAAATCCTAAATCAGCGCAATGCAAGCGATTTGAAGTGACTCTTTTAAAAACCTTTTACACTTGAGACTCTTATACAAATTCAGTAGTGTGTTTCATCCGGATTAGCCAATAAATGTCTCTCGTCATAGTGTGCATTGTTAGAAGATTAATTCATTGTTAAGTATTTCCCAGATACCCTTGGTGAGTCACCCACGGAGGAGTAACGTGAAAATATGTTTCTGGCACGATTGACCAGGGGATAGAGAGGCGCGGCTTGATCTTAATGATGGCAACAGCGGCCAGCGGCCAGCGGCCAGGCACTCACACCGTGGCAACACCTTGTAGTATTGTTTTTACTGACTCCTCACTCTGACCTCATGAAGTGGGTGCTTACTAGCCTCATTCTACAGATGAGAAAACCGGGGCTGCACAGCATGAGTTTCTTACAGTCAAATAGGCACAAAGGAACAGAACCAAGACCCAAACCCAGCTTTTCTGATTCCAGTTAATTTCTGTTAATGGCCATTTAACTTACTCAAGACTGGGAAATCCTAGAGGGATGGCGTCTCTCGCATGTGAAAGAAATAGAGGTGGATGTAAAGGGAGAGTTCGAGATGGAGACTTTGGAAATGCTGATGTTTACCTGGGCAGAATTGGCTTTATTCTCCAGAGTATTGAGTAGTGGGCATGAAACGCGTGCAGAGTCACTGCAGGAACCAGCTGCTCCCATCTGAGGATTTCTCTGCCTGAGAGTTCAGGGGTTGCTTCAGAGAAGTGATGTTTTATTTAGCTCAGCACTTCTCAAACTTGAACGTGCACTGGGATTACCTGAGGTGGGGACCTGGTTAAAGTGCAGGCTGAAAATCTCTGCAGCAGAGGCCTCGGGAAGGTGCCATAGCCTCTGGTGACTTCCACAGATTCTCACCTGTCTGCACCACTCACCAGCCCCACTGACCTGCCCTTGCTGAGCTTCAGTTTCTAATATTCTGTGAATGATGGGAGAGGGACCAGGGCTTTATAGGTGATGCTTAGTTTCCTCCAAATCCCCCTCCCTATAGGAAACAAAAATCTATTTACAAACAAGTTAAACATCCATCTACACATTTGCCACAGTTATTCTGGAAAATTAGTAAACCTTCAAAATTGGTTAGCTCTTCCAGCTCAAATGTCACCCTTTCACTTCACATCTACACAACCCAGGAAAGGCTCCTGAAATAGTGAGGACTGAGAGGTGTTCTAGGAGCCGAAAGCAGCTGAGTACAGTGTCAGGGCCATGGGGACAGTGCTGGGCACAGATGCTGGGCACCGACACTGGGCACCCATGGTGAGCACCGCCGCTTGTGCTCCCTAGCATCCCCTTGCGCCACTTCGTGCCCTGGGACAGGGCTCCCAGGTCAGGTAAGACTGGGCTTCACTCTGCTGGACCAGAACCCAGGGCCCTACATCTGCTCCAAAGTGTTCAGTCAAGGTCAATGGCCTGAAGGTGCACAGTGTTGTTAGCTGGGTAACATGAGCTCTCTCAGGCGCTCTTCTCCAAATGGAGCAAAGGAAACATCGTGTCCTCCAGGACGTCGACAAGTGATTGAGTGGCGCCGTTGTCTTCCCTCGCTGAGGCTCTTCCTGCTATGAGGTTCCTGCATAATCCTCTCCTCCCACACATTTGATTTCTATTTCTATTTTCTTCCTTGAAATTTTTGTCCTGGTCTGCTTTGTTTTTTCCTCTTACTTTCCAGTTATTCTTTCTGTAACAAGGCCAAAGACTGAGCCATCTGGACAATTTGAGGACATGGAATTCAAACATTCGAAACACAGAAGACTTTTCCAGGGGATAAATACTGGATGAGTAGCAACAAAGGATAGAGGAGGGAAACAGTGTATAGAGTGCTGACCGCACACTAGTCACAGGGGCTCGCCACCATCACGTACTGGCCTCAGAGAGGGAAACCGAGGCCCCAGGGGCTAAGAGCAAATTCACACCTTCCTGGCCATTCATATACTTTAGGTGTACAAGTGTGTTCTTGAGGGTTTCTTGGCCTCCTGATGCCACCAGCATCACATACTTTCTCTAAGTCTCAGTTTCCTATCCTGTAAAATGGGGGCAACGTTAGTTTCTACCTCGTAGGAATCCTATGAAAGACGTTCGGCACAGTATATAATGCGTAAGAATCACTTATTAGTTACTATCTATTAGTACTGTCGTTGCTGCGACCGTTGTGTTGTCTTCTTAATAATTGGAGCTCAAGACAAAACTCAATGATAGTAGGTTCCATTTGTTTATTCAACAAATTTTGATTGAGTGCCTAATTCTGTGCTAAGCATTACTCTGTGCAGAAGACACACACCCACCAGGGAGCTCACCTTTTAGTCAAGGGGAGAATAGGCACACAAAGAAACAGGGCCATTTTTGGCAGTGGAAGGCACTCCAAAGGAGTTAAAACCGAAAATGGGACAAAGCGACTGGGCCTTGGGGGTGAAGAGGGCTGTTTTGGGTTGGGGGCAGGGAATGCATTTCCTAGGAGTATATGGAAGCTGAGAGCCAGTGATGGGAAGGAGCCAGGTGAGGCAAGATCAGATCACTAGCCAGGGGCACGGCCAGGGGGAGGTCTTGAGGTGGATTGTGCTCAGCATGTCCTTCTTTTTTTTTTTTTTTAATTTTTATTAAATCATAATTGTGTACATTGGTGCAATCATGGGGCACAATGTGCTGACTTTATATACAGTCTAAAATATTTTCATTGAACTATTTAACATAGCCTTCATGGCCTTTTAATCACTATATGAAGACATTTATATTCTACATTTAGTAATTTTTACTCGTACCCTTGTAAGATGCATGGTAAGTGTGATCCTACCAATCACCCTCCCTCCACCCATCCTCCCCCCTCCCCTCCCCTCGACCCATGAATGGATTAATAAATTGTGGTACATGTATACCATGGAATACTATGCAGCCTTAAAGCATGTCCTTCTTGAGGCCAGAACCTTTCTTTCCTGGAGTAGGAAGAAGTGGTGTTTACCGACAGGCTCTGCAACCAATCTGCCTGCTTTCATCTCCACGCTGGAACCTCTCATCCAGCCTTCCTGTGCTGGGTTCCCTGATCTGCAAGTGGGGAAGACACTAGTGAATGCAGAATGAGGTCGTTGTGAAAGTAGTTGGTCTTTGCATGTAATAAGTAGGACAAACTCTAGCTCTTATTATTGTTGTGAGTGTGTAATATATTTAAAGCACTTGAGCATTTCTTAAAAAAAACTAAGCAGTCAACTGCTTAGTTGGGTGAGAGGTGTTGATATTGGAGCCCTGAGGGTTTTCAACAAGGTGCACGTTGAATGAGCCAGCCACTTTGGAGCTGTTCGTGATGCCCTTCTATTTTGATCAAATGTAGAGGGAGGACTCAGCCTATCATTTTACCACCTAATTTAAGAATGCATCAATACGACTTCTGTGGTCAGGATGATTTTTTTGTATGACTGTGTCTGCCTTACTGAATGGGGATGATGGCTTAAAAAAAAAAAAGAAAGAAAAACCAAAATTACAAAATTTAGGGCATTCTCTTTGAAAGCAACCTCCTCTTTTTGCCAAATGATTTAACTACTGTTTCCTTGGTAATGACTTGCAAAGGGTGGTACAGAATGTCTTTATTTCCTTCATCATTTCCTGAAGACAGTCATTCCCTTTAGGAGATGAAGGGTGGGGGAGAAAGGGTCAGTTCAAATTCAGCCACCATGGAGTTTGGGCTGATTTCAACTGTTTCCCATCAATGTTTTTCTGGCTTCCATAAGTTATTACCTATGGGCTATTGGCCCTGGAGACACCATAGTTCATTGCTGGGATGGTTTGTTCCCATGCCAGGCAGACAGTGCAAATTCTCCCACACAACCATCAGGAACTGGTTGTATGGACTCAAGCCAGGAGGGTTCCAGCTGGGAACACTGTGGTACAGATATGTTTTAGCAGGAGACCCTGGTAGGGTCCCTGTGCTTGGGGAACCTTCTCTAGGGGTACGGCCACCAGGCATGGGCACCAGCATTCATTGGGCAACCTCCTATTCCAACTGCTTGGCCCTTCATAGGGAAACTGATTTTATAGTTTCTCTATTTAGGACATCAAGATAGGTTGCCATGGAAAAATGACATCTTCTAATTAAAAACACAGAGAGGTCACAAGTTTCCCAGAACAACTAGGGCACAGATCCTAAAAGGAAAGAAATGAAACAGTTGAAAAAAAAGAAGTCAAACAAACCTCCAGAGCCGCGTCAGCCTGTAACTTTCCAAACCTGAATGAGATGCCTTGTGTGGACAGAGGATGCTAACCGGATGGTGTAAGTTCACCACCCAGGATGTAGCTCTCAGCTGACAAGGGCTCGGTCAGGCAGGAGATCAGTGCTGTTCGGGGGATATTGACCTGGACAATTATCTCGGGCTATCCTTTAAACTTAGATTTCTGGATTTTTGTCTCCTGGGGACTAGGAGGGAACGTGGAAGAGCAGGAGTGAGAAACTAGAATGCTGCTAGTTCCAAGGAAGCATACTTCTTTTGCTCTCTGCCATTTCCCTTCTTTGTACTGTGCCTTGTGCTTGTATTACCAACGGCACCTGCGACCTGGGCTGAGCCCGACTGCCGTCTCTGGCCCTGGGCTGCAGATTTCTCCAGCACAGGCACGATGTTGTATTTATCTCCATGTGGCCAGTGCCTAGTATATTGTTGGCACACAGGATATGTACAATAAATTTGTGTAGAAAGAATATTAGCAATAATAAGAAGAGCTGTCATCTACTGAGTGTGCCGAGCACTGGGGTATTATTAATCTTCCCTTACAGTAAAGAGACTTCAGTTAAGGGGGCAAAGTAGCTCACGCCAGTCCCTACCGCTAATGAATGACAGAGCCTGGACTGAAACCAGCGCCATTGGCCTCTGAAGCTCAGAAATAAGTGAGTCCCTGTGGGGCTGATTTTCTCTCACTCAGAGGCTGACTGATGAACATGTGCCCCGAGGGCCCTTTGCTCTGGCTCCTTGTCCCTCTCACTGGCCATTTGTTGGCACCCTCGGTTCTCCCAGGGAGCCCTGTCCTGGAATAAGCAAGAGAAAGCAATCTGCACTGAGTCCGGCTGCTCAGCCGAGACTTGTGCGGAAAGAGAAGCTACGATGGCCACAGGGTGGGATGGGGACTCGGGGGTCCTTCCTTCCTCCTTTCTCTGCTCGTCGGTGGCAGTGCCACCCATGCGGGGAGGCGGGGCTACCGTGAAGGGGAAACCAGTTGTGCTGACACGCTCACCGTCACTGCGGAGGTAGGCAGCCCTCGCTCGGACTGAATTCAGAGCAGGATCCCATATGGGAAATTCCTCGCCATGCGCTGAGGGCAGCGATGTTCACTTAGCCCGTACCTTCCTGCTGTACAGCTGCGGGCACAGTTGCACAGAATAGTCTGTGAGTGGCACCCCCGAGAGCCACAGTACAGGTGAGTTCTGTATTAAATGTTATGAGCAATAGATAGTAATGTCAGTAGTGTCAGTGTCTGTGATGATTTAGAAGACCCTTTTACACACCTTATTTCATTGTTACCCTTCGAAGTAGATCACATGATCACCTACTTTTAGTGATGATGAAACGAAGTCAAAACTAAGGCTTCGAGGGATACATCACACTGTCTCTGTTGGAGCCACTCAAAGTGTTGGCCACAGACTGAAAATAGCAACATGTCCTGGAAGCGCCTACTTGAGCCCCACCCCAGACTGACTGAATCCAGGCGATGGACCTGGGCCCAGCTCTCCAGGAGGGTCTTGTACATGAGAAAGCTTCAGAAGCACTGCCCTAGAATAAGTGACGGAGACTGAATTCACTCAACCCTCCCCCTCCCATCCCAAGTTGTACCATCGAGAGGTACTGAAAGGCCACGGGACACAGTTCAAACCTTGAGTACAAATCATAAGGCAACTTCTACTTGGTAAGAGAATGTGAGCCTTTGAGGCCTTGAACCTCATATTCCTCTATGATAAAACCTTTCAGTTACTTACTTTATAACAATGGGCATACTATCTATGTTGTTTAACTTCTTGGGCTTTTGTAAAAATTGAATGAATTAATGGATGTTAAAATTCATACTGTTATATACCAAACATAACCTTTTATTATTTACTATTATTGCAATTACAATAATTATTATGTTATTATTCTGTTTGAAATGTAGAGAAACTAGGAACAAATATATAAACTGAGATTTAAAGTATATAATTCCCAGGAGGTTTCCACTACATAATCCCATTTGTAAATATAAAATTATTTTCATGGGAAAGAAAACGGAGGCACAGTGAATGAACCCAAGCTGGTGAGCAATGGCAACAATCATCGTGATAATTACTTGTGTATGAAGAGAGGTGCCGCTCTGTCTACCCACAGGAGTGCGGCTTGACAGATGGGGAGGGACATGGGGGTCAGCCTCAGAATACCTTGCACTTGTGTTCCAGCCCCTCCACTTATAGATTATTTGATCTTGGACAATTCACCTCACCTCTAAGAGTCTGAGTTCCTCCCATATAAGCTTGAAATTATAGTAATAGAAATTAGAGTAACAATGATTTCTTTGCCGTGAGACTCAGATAAGAGAATGTCTGTGAAAGGTTCTGAGAAATGCAGCTCGCTGTACAAATGTTAATTGTTCTGGTTGCCGTGTTGTTTACACTAGGAGGGACTAGATGGCGCTGGGGAAGGGACAATGGCTGCCAGAGCAACTTTGGAGGCTGGTAGGAGGAGGCCTGGGAAACGAGAAAGACAGGGGGATAACAGGCTTTTTAGCTCCCTAGACACTGGGCGGCACGGGACAGGTCTGTGGGTTGTGGGCTTGTGGGCTTGTGGGGCAGGAAGCCCAGAACTCAGAAGGCGGCAGGTGCTGCTCCAGAGAAGCCGACCTCCAGGGGCCACTCAGTGCCCCAGCACTGGAGGGTGAGGCCACGGGAACTGGGCGCGCCAGCCCAGCACTGTCACAGTCCCAGTGGGCCAGGACGCACATTTCACAGTAGCCTCAAATTTACACTCTTGAGGTTATTTCCAAGTGGGTTTATGTAGTCACAGAGACACTGATGGAGCAAGATATCACTCGTGCCACCTTAAATGCGTGCGTCTCATTATTAGGCTGTGACGTCACCAAGAATTAACTTTTTATAAATCCTCAAGCTATACTGTAAATTGCCCAATTATACTTTTAAATTAAGTATTTGTTCAGTGTAAAATAGGCCACAATTTTCAGGAATCTGTTCTAGCCTGTCTGCATTTGTTACAGAACCAGGAGCAAAGGGGAAGCCTCAGCCAAAGTCAGCAGCTGTAGTAATCAAACTCCTTCATGGGACAATTGGAAACTCCATCACATACATACAGATGCTATGATTTAATAATAAAGACCATAAAAAATATGCAATAGTAAAAAAATAAAAAATAAATAAAAATAAAAAAACAAAGTTGGACAATGAAGTTCGTGAACTCATCCTGGAAAAGGTGCTGTGTACCTCGTTGCCGAATAGCACCACAGTCACTGAAGGACGCCCCTTGGGATGCTGTGTACCAAAGCCAGCATCGAGTCCGCCCTTCAAAGCACCTTTTCTAGGACGAGTTCACGAACTTAATTGTCAGACCCAGTACGATGTCAGCTCTGATGGCCATTCCAGGAAAAGAGTTCCCAAATTGCTCTGAAGGGTGGACTCGGCACTGGCCTTGGTGCAGAGCTTCCCGAGGGGAGTTCTTTGAAGGTGACCGCAGTGACATTCAGCAATGAGGTACCAGCACTTTTTCTCGGATGAGTTCCCCCTCTTAACTGTCTGACCTTGTACTGTCTTGACCGAGTAAGACTTGTCTTACTCAAGTCTTCCTTTGATAACTATTTGCATAAAACATTTAAAACCTACTTGCACTTATATAATACTTTAAAGTTTACAAAGTGTTTTTGTGTACACTCATTGTTTCACCCAACCTTACAAGCACAGCAGATATTTTTATCCTCGTTGCTCTTGCTCTTACTATCTCTCTCTATACAACAAACCACCCCCAAAGCAAACTGGTTAAAATAACAAAATTCATTTTGTTATGCGTCTGTCATCTGACCGCAGAGGAGACAGCTCATCTCTGTTCCACTTAGTGCTGAATGTCGTGGCTCACAGGCTGGGGCCCAGGATCACCTTGAGACTTGCTCATGTACTCCCACATCTGGAGCCCAGGCCAGGAGGACTCAAACAGCTGGGGCTTGAACAGTCATGATTCCATTGTCTCTCTTTCTCTGGTCAGGTCCCGGTTGGAGTATAAGACACAGAGCATCTAAGATCAGGCTGCTCACACCCTCAGGAAATGACAAATAACTTCTTGTTAAATGTGCCTCCCTGGAAAAACTTCGTGAGGTTATTGTTGTTCATGGATCTTGGTGGAAATTCAAGAAGCAAATGCATGGCATTGTCAGGTGTTTAAGTAAGTCTGGGTGATGTCTGGTTTCAGGGCATGTTGCCAAAGTAACTCATTTATTTTCTGGTTTGAATATGGGCACTTCTATGCTTATTATTGCAGAAAAATGAAATAGACACTGAGCTGGTTACCTTCAATATCCTATCAAGAACATCTTTGGAGAAGTTGGTGGCTCGGAGTAGGCTCTCGCGCCTGCTTCTGTGTGGGTTTGGTTTCCAAGTCAGCTTGCTTCCAACTCAAGCTGGGATTTCTAACTGCATTGCAGGTCGGCCACCACCATGACCTACAACTTAACCTCTAGAAATGAGGTGGCAAGACGTCAAGTGGTTTGGTAAAGAACATAAAACGACAAAGCTGCTCTCAGAGACCAAATCTCCCCTTTGTTTTCTAAGAAGCCAGACACACTTTAATTGGATTTGTACATTTCAAAGCTGATACAGTTGTACCAAACTCTAACAAAAAGATTTATAATGGAAAAGTTGACAAAGGATGCTTGTCTTTCTCAGATTTTTAACTGCCATGACTAATCAGGATGAGGGCTCGATGCGTACAAGGTCTTTAGAATGCTGATCTACACTTTAGTGAATGCAGAAAATGTCATTCATCATTGCTTAATAAAAAGAGATCCTGTTTGAAGTCTAAAACCCCAGCTTTCTAACTAGGACGTAGTCTATTTAACAATCTTAAGCTGTGCAGTAGTGGTAAATTCCTGTGGATCTACTGGTAAAAGTGGCTCCAGTATGTTTTCTCTGATACAGACACATTAAGGGACTTATACACCAGTCTGAACTATGCTCCTTTTTTTTCTTTTGTGTTTTCTTTCAAATACATGGAGTTTAAGTTTTTGGCCAAGGATCACTGGCCCTGAAGCCATGGTGGTAGTAATAATAATAATAACAACAACAACAACAACAATAACAATAATAGCAGCTAACACTTAACATAGCACATCCTACATGTCAGACACTTAACTGTTTTGTACACGCTACTTGGTTAATTTTCACAACCCGTGAGATAGGTACTGTTACCATTCTAGTTTTGCAGATGACAAAATTGAAGGCTGGAGTAATTTGCCCAAGTCACATAGCGAGGGAATAGTGGAGCTAAAATTTAAGGCAAGGTAGTTTGGCTACAGAATCCATGCTCACCCAGGACAGGGTCCTAGAGAACCGGTACCTTTAGGGCATGGACAGCACACGGTGTTTGCAAAGCTCTAAGGGGGCTGTCAATCACATGGCACTCCCTGAGGAGATGGGCATGTGACCCAAGGCGGCCAATCAGAGAACCTTATTGCAGGATACACTGACGAGTGGAGTGTGGGCGTGTGATCTGAAGAAGGATCATGGTTCAGAAAAATGCATAGATGCTGGGGAAAAAGTCTTTCTCCTTAAGCTGCTAGAAGCTATTTTTATCATCTGGAGGGCAGACCTTTTCTGAGAATAAAGTCAACACAGAGAAAACCTAGGCTGAGAGATGGGTGGGGAGGGATAAAACTAGTGACATTACTTGAGCGTGCTGAACCAGAGCCCCCTCCCTCACCTCCCCATTACACAAGCCAGTACATACCCCCTTTTGCTTAATCCAGTTTGAACTGGGTTTCTGTAAGTGTGCAAGAGAGGAATGTGACTAATTGAGATATTTTTACCAAAAACTTTGAAGGGAGGTGATGGGTGACAGGACAGATGTAGGGGCATAAAGAGAAACTTACATGGAAGCAGATTTGGTCCATTGTAAGTCGATAGTCAGAGACTGACACCTTATAAGTGCTTAAAAACAAACAAGTGACTAATATACAGAATTTGCAAGGAATTCAAGTAATTTAAAAGTTGGCAAAGACACGAACAAACATTTTTAACAGAATACAAATGGCCAGTGAACACATGAAAAAAAATGCTTAACATCATTAATCAGAGAAATGTGAGTTAAAACCATTATGAGATATTCTCTTATCTCAATCAGAATGGTTATCATTAAAAAGTCAAAAAATAGCATGTTGGTGAGGATGTGGAGAAAAGGGAACACTTACGTGCTGTCGGTAAGAATGAACGTTAGCACAGCCTCCATGGAAAGCAGCAGGAATATTTCTCAAAGAACTAAACATAGACCTACCATTTGATCCAGAACCCCATTAGTGGGTATCTACCCAAGGGAAAAAAATCATTATCTCGAAAAGACACTGGCACTTTACGGTTATCACTGCACTATTCACACCATCCAGGATATGGAATTGACTCAAGTGTCCAAGTGGGTGATCGGATAAAGATAAGTGATAACACACACACAGGAATACTATTCAGTCATAAAAAAGAATGAATTCATGGGTGGCGCCTGTGGCTCAAAGGAGTAGGGTGCCGGCCCCATATGCCAGAGGTGGTGGGTTCAAACCCAGCCCCAGCCAAAAACTGCAAAAATTAAATAAAACAAAATAAAATAAAAAGAGAATGAATTCACATCTTTTGCAGCAGCATGGATGAAACTAGAGTTCATTATTTGGAGTGAAATAACTCAGAAACAGAAAGTCAAATACCACATGTTCTCACAAGTGGGAGCTAAATCGTGTGTACACGTGACCCAGAGTGTGGGGTGATAGAAAGTGGAGACCAGGAAGGGTGGAAGGACAGGAGGGGTGGTGATGAGGAGCGTACATCATTCAGGGGATGGACACGCTAAAAACCCAGACTTTACCACTGTGCAGTAGATGCATGCCAGAGACGTGCACTTTTACCTCTTAAATGTATACAAATTTTAAAAAATATACACACACATACATGCGAAAAGCAAACTTCTGCTGAAGGAAACCTGAATCCAAATATTTCCATGTGTGTCCAGTCTGTGCAAAGTGGGTATGAATAATATCCCAATCACAGTAATAATTCACATTTCACTGGTTTATTGCTCAGATCTTCTAGTCCCCTAAAATTATTGCCAAATGTCTCTTCTGGCAGTAAACAGTGCCCTTCTGGGCCTGGCTGCTCCTACGCCAGGCATTTCTGTCTAAAGTATGGGAGCCCTCAGGACCCATGCCAGGAGGTGGTCAGGGCTGAGGAGGACACCAGTGTCCTTCCCCTGGAGCAGCGCTCTGCCTGTCACTCCTCCCTGTCTCCAGTCGGACAGACCTTGGGCAGAGCTGCTTGCTTGGGTTTCACTTTCAGTCCCCCTGCTCTTCCTACAACTCAAGTGTGAATCTCCATAGAGGCTGGACTGGGAGATAAATAACCAGGTGGCAGACACTGAACTCTGCGCTCAAACGCCTCTCTGTGCCAAAATGGAAGATCTTCTTTCCTTTTCTGGTTAATGCTCATTATGCCTCCTTCTTTCTGCCCTTGGTTTGGATTGTCCCAAGTGACTTCTGGGTCTTCTGCAGGTGGACCTCTGGTGGTCACTGCATGCTTCGGGACACGCCCGGACTTGCCTGGCCTCATACGGATGGCACATTAATTAATTAGAAGGTTGAGAGGCGGGGAAGCTGCGCTGGAAGACTGGAAGGCCTGGAAGACTGAGGCAGAGAGGCCCCCAGAGAACCCAACAGGGACTGGAAGTAACTTTCTAACCAGAGAAGAGAAGATTGAGATCAAGGAAGAAAAACCCAAATGATTCATTCCTGGGAAATAGAGCTCAGTTCTATCCTCTCTCGCCATTTCTGACAACATCAGAGGTTTCTCCAGCCCTTCTGCTCTTTTAATAGTGAGCTGTGCAAGCATCAGTTACAGCCCATTGAAGGATGTATTTTCTAAGCTAAAAACCAAAATTCTCATCGACCTACAAAATGAACACATGTGAAAAATGTTTTAACTCATTAAAGAGGGAACCAATCAGATGCCACAATCTCATTAAAGGAGAGTTCAAAGAGCACATACATGGAGCAGGAGGAACCCTGAGATGACTCACAACTAAGTTTAAAAGTGGTCCATATCCACGAGGGAATAATCAACTGCTCCGCAAGGTGACATAAATTTCATCTCTATGGACAAGAATTGCTTTTTATTTTATTACTGTAAGTACATACAACTGACAGAGTTTTAAAAAGAAGCTCAGAGACAATGAAAGCCAGTGATGTTTTAGTCAGGGTTCTCCAGAGAAACAGAACAAATAGGACAGGTACAGAGAAATATGTAGAGAGATTTGTATGAAGGATTGGCTCACATAATTATAGAGGCTCAGCAACCCCACGTCTCCATCTTTAAACTGGAGTCCAGGAAAGCCAGTGGTATAATTCCAATCCAACCCCGAAGTCTTGAGACCCAGAAGAGGCAATGGTATTGGTCCCAGTCCAAATATGAAGGCCCACAAACCAGGAGATCTAATGACCAAGGATGGGAGAAGATGAATGTTCCAGCTCAAGGAGAGAGACTTTACCCTTCCTTTGATTTGTTTTGTTCTACTCAGCTCCTCACTGAATTGAAAGATACCCATTCATCCTGCGGAGAATGATCTTTACTCGGGCTACTGATTCAAATGCTAACCTCTTCCAGAAACATCCCCACAGATACACCCAAAAGTAACATGTTACCTGGGTATCCCTTAATCTGGTCAAGTTGACACACAAAATTATTGACACACACTTGGAAGAATGTCCCAGATAGGACAAGCAGTCATTATCTTCGCATATTTCAAAGTCTTCATAATTCTGTCTGCCATGCACAATTGGTTGGACGCCTTCAGCAGACAGAAGGAAGGAAATGGTGGTCAGGAGAGCAAGCCAGCTCGGCGGGAGAAGAGACACCATATAAGTCTGGCTGAGTGGGAGCTGGACAGGAATCCCAGCACTTCCCAGATTCAGTGAATAAAGGGGTGTCTTGGGAAATGTTGAGATAACTCCATGGAAGCCCATTTAGAAAAGGAATTAAGTTTCAGTGGCTGCACATAAGGTAAATAAACTTTGTATTCTGAATCACCAGTGCCTTTGTAAGGTGGTAGAAGGGTTAGGGTTTTCCAAATTGTGCTTGGCAGAACCTTAGATCTCCATGCAGGGGCCTTAGAGGTCATGACTGGGGCAAAGAGGTGACTGGGGAAATAGGGACCAAGACTCTTTCCCCCAATCCCTTCCATTAAAGCAGCCCACTTTCTTCCTACCTTTGAGAACTGCGTATAATTTTGTTTGAATAAAAGATTTTTTAAAAAGATTAAAAGATAAAAAATACTTAAAAAATAGTAACAAAAAAGTGAAAATAGCAAAAGAATTGGATAAATGGTTGATATTATTTAAAATACAAGTTTTATTGTCATTTCATGCTACATGTTAAATCATGTGTCACAAATAGGAACTGGTTGACAATCATTCCTATCTCCTAGGACACTAAGCTCAGCTCTAGGCCTCGCCATCCACACAGCAAAGTTGCTCTAACTCTTCATGAAACTCATATTCTTAGGAACAAATAAAAAGTAGTTTTTAACGAGGGTAACAACCAAAGTCAATAACCACCCTCTCCCTATCTTACAAATTTATAATCCTGTATAATCTTTACAAACCTTTTCCATTGGCCTTTGTTCAGACTCACCATACCCCAGTTAGAAAATTAAATCCTGGTGACTAATGTTGCATTATTAGTATCAGAGATCTTGGAACTCTCATGATTGACTCCTTAGTAGAGAAGTCCTCTTGCTCTTGAGTAGAAAGGAAAATAAATCCCACCATTAAAGACAAAATGGTTGACTCCCAGGGTTGACTCCTTATTAGAGAAGTCCTCTTGGTCTTTAGTAGAAAGGAAAATAAATCCCACCATTAAAGACAAAATGGTTGACTCCCAGGGTTGACTCCTTAGTAGAGAAGTCCTCTTGCTCTTGAGTACAAAGGAAAATAAATCCCACCATTAAAGACAAAATGGTTGACTCCCAGGGTTGACTCCTTAGTAGAGAAGTCCTCTTGCTCTTGAGTACAAAGGAAAATAAATCCCACCATTAAAGACAAAAACAAAAAACAAGGCTCGCACATCAACAACTTCCTCATTGTGTAACTTAAACCTAGAAACCTCCCAGGACACT
Source organism: Perodicticus potto (assembly GCA_963574655.1). Lineage (NCBI taxonomy): Eukaryota > Metazoa > Chordata > Mammalia > Primates > Lorisidae > Perodicticus > Perodicticus potto. Next base: position 39,122 of record CAUYRH010007422.1, read on the forward strand.
GTTCCCCATCCCCTCCCTTCCTGAGTCTTTGCACATCCTGCCCCCTCCCACCAGATGGCCTCTTGAGAGCCTAATGCATCTAGAAAGTGTGCTTTCCATCTCTTTTTGGTTTAATTAACACCTATGCATTTTTCAGCTCTTAGCTCAAGGACTTCATCCCTGTTTTGATTGGGTTAAAATTCTTCTACAATTATATATGCTGTCATAATACCATAGACTTCAACTTAAACATATAGTTTTTCTTTTACATTTATTTTTGTGATAACTTGGTAATTTTTTCTCCCCAACAGAACTGTAAGCTTTGTGAAGGTTGAGAACATAGGATTTCATCCACATTTGTATGCCCAGCACCCTACGCAGTAGGAGTTCAATGCATATTTGTTGAATGGCTACATGAATAGCTGTAGTTTCTAAAGTCAAGCTATAAAATATGACAAGTCCCTCAAAGCACATTTCCACTGAGGCCTCCTGGACCCACATTCTCCAACACCAAACACCCCCAATACCCACACTCGCTAACCAACCTCTTTGTTTGATTTCTCTCCTAGGCATCTAACCTTATCTGACATAGGATTTATTTATTCAGTCTGCTTTCCCTTGCCTCCCAAACCTAAAACTACAAAAAGCAGAAATTGTTATTTTGATTCCTGTTATTTATTGATGTATTTCCAGCTCCAAGAATCGTGTATAGCATGCACTAGGTATAAAATAGATATTAGTTGAATAAATAAATAACCTCTTAGAAGTATTATGGGTGGTGGCACGTGCCTGTAGTCCCAGCTGCTCAGAAGGCTGAGACAGGAGGATTGTTTGAGTCCAGGAGTTCTGGGCTGTAGTGCGCTGTGCCAATTGGGTGTCCGCACTACATTCGGGATCAATATGGTGACCTCCCGGGAGCCAGGGGCCACCAGGTTGCCTAAGGAGGGGTGAACTGGCCCGGGTCAGAAACGGAGTAGGTCAAAACTCTGGTGATGATCAGTAGTGGGATTGCGCCTGTGAATAGCCACTCACTCCAGCCTGAGCAACATAGTGAGACCCCATCTCTTTAAAAAAAAGTATTATGGGTAGAGTAGAACAGAATATTTTCAATTTGAATTCTCCTGGAAAACCTAGCATAGGCCACAGTAATAATCTCTCAACTGGCTTCCCTGATTCCACCTCTGTCCCTCTTCAGACTACACTGTGACTACAATAACCTTATTTCAAAGTAAATTAGGGAATTTACCCTGCTGCCTAAAACACCCCAGACAATTCTTGCAATAAAATCCATAGCACTTATCTACAAGGCCCAGAGCTCTCCCTGGCTCCCTCTCTGCCCCATCTCCAACCCCTCCCTCCCTGCCCCGCCCCACCCCACTGACCTCCTTGCTGGGCACCCAGTGTGTCAAGCCGATTCTTAGTCACAAGGTCCTGTGTATTTGCTCTTCTCTGGATCTGCATCTCTCTCTTTCTGCCTCTGTCTCTCATCACTTCCTCTGAGGTGCCCTCAGTCCTATGTAAAACAGGCACATCCCCCGTCCCTCTTTATCCCCTTACCCTGACCTGCTTTTCTTTATAAGAATCATAACTATCTGCTGTTATGCATTAGTTATACCTTTCTTAGTTATCTGTCTATTGCCATCCAAAGGTAAGCTCCATGAGGCAAGGACTTTATTTTCTTTATCATCCAATCTCTATTTCCTAGAGTAATGCTTAGGCACTCAGTAAATTCTTGTTATTTGAATAGTTGGCCGATAATCTATCTTGTATGAACTCCGTATCCATCGTATTAAAGGGTAGATATAGCAGAGAAATTTGGATTCAGCTTGTTGCATCAGCAAAATCGGTGAGCCGTGCTATTTATCCTAGCCCAACTCTCCACATTTATCACATGGGTTTATTTTCAAGGAGTCTGGAAGAACCTGAATGGGAAAGCTTTGTCATGAGTTCACAACCCGCATTGGGCCTATTGGGCAATGGGGAGGACAGTATGGTGTGGGTAGGAATGAAGGTAGGGTCTTCCTGTGGGGCTCTAACCCACAGCACAAGCATACTACCAAGGGCCTGAAGGCAGGGTAAGGGAGCTGCAACTCCTCATCTCTGCAGAGAACAGAGCACAGCATTAGTGCCCCACAGACAAAGGGAGCAGAGCCCTCAGGGGATTTAGGGAAGCAGTGGGCAGGCAGTCCAGGGATGTGACAATCTCATGAAGGGCATTTGCCTTGGTGGCAATGACAAGCTCCCTCCTAGGGATTCACTGACAGTGGACGGGGATAAGGTAGCTGGAGAGGAAGAACTCTCGCTGCTCAGAAGATACCTGGTGACCCCCCACCAACATCTGGAGAGGGACCTTGGTAGAAGAGCTAAAGATCTAAGTAGTATAAAGGTGAGGGAAATGAGTTGGCAGATTAAATGCTGGCTGCTAATGTACTCGTATACAGACATTCTCATATACATGAGCACTGCAAAGAATTCCTATAACATCATATAACATATTCGGAATGATAAACCCTGACAAACAGATTTAACATTGTGTCCATATTTGAGGCTCAGAATTTATTGTCAATTGAACTTGTTAGAGTGTTAACATTTATTGAGCATTTAGCATTATGGATCAAGATCCTGAAAAGGAGTTTGACTCTGACTCAATTCCACAATGGGCCTGCATCCTGAGGAAATGATCTGAGACATAGGGATAAAGAAAAGCTTTATGAACAAAGATATTTATAAGCCTACTATTTATAATGGTGAATGTTTTTCAACTATAAGGGAATAGTCAAATTCTTCATAAGTACAAATAGTAAAGAAATGCTACAGCCTTAAAATAAGGACAATCCTTTTAATTGTGCCTTAAGTCTAGAATCAATATGAGAAAGTATTGATAATCTCAACAGCATCAAAAGAAAAGAAATTATTGCGTGGCAACACAGCACTTCTAGGTATTGTAAAGAGAAAAGGACCAACAGCCCAAGAGAAGAGTAATCCAAAGACACGGACATAATTTATAAAAGGAAATAAAAATGGTTTTTAAACATACTAAAGTTGCTTAAACTTTGATATGTCTTCATAATTCCAGAAATGCAAATAATAATTCTCTGAGATACCATCTCTCACTTATCAGATTGGCAAAAGTCCAAAGGTTTGATAACACGTTTGATGACAAGACGGTGAAGGACCAGTCCCCACCGAGCCCCGCTCCTAGGAGTGCAGCGGCACAGCTCTGGGAAGGGGGGGTTAAGTATTGACACCTTCAAGCAAAATTACACATGCATTGACCTTGGAACTGGAAATCCTAGTTCTGGGACTCTATCCCAAAGTTACAATAGCACGAATACAAGATTACATTTTTGTGTGTTTGTTTGTTTGTTTTTGAGACAGAGTCTCACTATGTCACTCTTGGCAGAGTGCAGTGGCGTCACAGCTCACAGCAACCTCAAACTCTTGGGCTTAAGCTATTCTCTTGCCTCAGCCTCCCAAGTAGCTAGGACTATAAGCGCCTGCCACAACACCTGGCTATTTTGTTGTTGTAGTTGTCATTGTTGTTTGTCAGGCCTGACCTGGGCTCGAACCCACCACCTTCGGTGTATGTGGCTGGCGCCACGAGATTACATTTGTAATAAAAAGATTAGAGTCATCAGTGAACTGGCTAAATAAACTATGGTGGACTCACACAATGGAGTCCACGCACCCCTGGAAAAGATGGGGAAGAATTCTGGTGGTTCTGTCCGGCAATCTTCAAGATATACTCTTAAGTGGAAAAAGTAAGATGCAAAAAACACAAATATGGTCTTTTTATGTAAGGAGAGGTGACAGTATGACTATAAATACCCATGTTTATACATATGTAGTTGCTCACATTTGTAAAAAGAAACACTAGAAGCTAACTCAAAATCTAACACAAATGGTTCTCTGAAGGATGAGAAGGAAAGGCATAAAAAGATAGAGCAAAATTCATCTGAGTATACTTTGAATGTGGCTTATCTGCTATATGAGCTTAGTGTGATTTATTCTAAGGACAAAATTTAAAAAAACAGGCATAGCAACAACAAAAAGCTTAAAAGGAATATTAAACTTTTTTTGCTATGACATGGTTAAAAGTACCGTTAGCACTGTCATGTTGAAAGTGTATTTGGTTGTCCATGATAGTTTTTTAGTTTCACAGTACAAAATTTATGTTGTAATTAATGTAAGACAAAAGTATAAAATCAAAGATAGTAGGTTTAAAAATCCTATAATACTTTAACTTGAATTTTAAATATTAGGGCACATCTGTATATCTTTTGTTAAAAAGAATTTAAAGTGCTGTCTTTGTTCTGTCCCCAGAAAAGACCCAGAATCAACGCCAACCCTGCATTAAGAAATATCCTTACTGTTCAGATTTGGTTTCTAAATATCGTTGCCCATTAAAAGAAATAGGAGTTCCTAGGAGAAATGTCTGTTTCCAGGAATAGAGCAGGAACCTCAATGCAAGCCTGCCACATATTGTTAAGCCAGAAGCTCTGAAGCTGTCAAAGGTTAAGAGAATGATCAAGGAAACACAGAGACCCCTTGTAATAGCTCCCATGAGTCAAAGTCACGACAATCTGTATATCAAAAGAGAACAGATTGAAGCACATCAAATTTTTTTTATTCTTATTTATTCATTTATTTATTTTTTTTGAGACAGAGTCTCACTACGTCACTCTCGGTAGAGTGCCATGGCGTTACAGCTCACAGCAACCTCCAACTCCTGGGCTTAAGTGATTCTCTTGCCTCAGCCTCCCGAGTAGCTGGGACTACAGGCGCCCACCACAATGCCTGACTATTTTTGTTGCTGTTGCAGTTGTCATTGTTGTTTAGCTGGCACAGGCCAGATTCGAACCCGCCAGCCTTGGTGCATGTGGCTGGCACCATAACCACTGTGCTATGGGCGCCAAGCCCTCATCAAATATTTTTAAAAAATCAGTGTGTTAATATTGTCAGCCAAAAATGAGAAAGCCTCACACTCACATTTCAGAAAAGAGCCCTAATTTGTCATGATTCATGATATCTATTTCACTGGTTTCTTACTCTGAATTTTGATAGTTAAATGGAAAGGAGCAGAGCTTTACTTTCCTGTCCCATAAGAACTGTCTTTCAGTGTGTGTCAGACAAAGGTGTCCCCATTATCCCCCATCCCACGTGCTGTCCTACAGTGTGACTGTTCTGACCCTCAACCCCCAAGAAGAGAAGGGCTCTACCTCCCCTCTCTTGTGCGTGGGTAGGCTCATGACTGCCTTGACTAATAACAGACTATGGTGAAAGTCATGCTTCGTAATTTCTGAGAATAGGTCATATAAGGCAATTTGGCTTCTGCCATGACTGCTGAGACATTCATTCTGGAGTCCTGAGCTTCTAAGTAAAAAAGGTCAACTCCCCTGAGGCCGCCATGCTGTGAGGAAGCTCAAGCCCCATGGATCATCCATGTGTAGTAGCTCTGATTAGCAGTCCCAGCTGAGTTCGGTGTTCAAGTCATTCTTGCTCAAGAGAGACATGCATGGAGGAGCCTCCGGGTCATTCCAGCTTTCAGTTGTTGAGTCATTACAGCCTTTGAGTCTTTCCAGCTGAGGCCCAGACATCACAGAACAGAGATGTGTCATCTCCAGTGTGCCTGTCTGAATTCCTCGCCCTCAGAATCCACAAACATAATAAAATCCTTGTTTTACACCACTAAATCTGGGTTGGTTTGCCACCAAGCAATATTACCTGGAATTCAGGGTCACTAAAGAGCCCTAGTTAATAAGGGGAAGCTCTCCTTCATAGAGGAAGTCTCATTAATCAATATAGAAAGAAAATTTCAGCTAATAAATATAGAACAAGTGATAGAACTTGGCATTTTGCAACCCCTAAAGAGATATTTGAGTTAGATGATGTTCAAGAATGGATGCTGGAATCATTAGGGACGAGAACAAAGGCTAAGTGGATATTTGCAAGATGCCAAAACATCACCACTGATTACTTGCAGACCTCAAGGGGAAAAGATACAGCTTTCTACAGCTTTCAAGTAGACAGATCAGGCTGCCACTACTTAAACCCACTGATCTTATTATCACTATTGGTGGAACAAATTTACATTAGGTACACTCTGATGTAATATTAAATAGAGTTCCTGTATTTTGACCAAAAATGTGATTAAGATTCAAGTGTCAATTTAAATGAAAAGATTAGGAGCGTATGTTTAATGACATCTGCTGGAAGCAATCCAGAAGGTGGAAAATTCTGATTGAAAACTGACCCAGTTTTTCCAAGTCAATGGAAAAGAAAAAGATTGAGGACAGAAATTAAGTTTGAGCAAACAGATGGTGAAAGAACATTTAGAAAAACAATTGGAACTTGGAATATTGACCAGGTAGTAGTTAATATTAAGGAACGAATATTACTTTGATTAGCACCAATACTGATACTGACATGAAGACCTGTCTCTACTGTTTAGAGACAGAAACTGAAGTATTTAGTGGTGAAATGATATCTGTTATTTATTTTTAAACATCTTAACAAAAAATAAGTGTCAAATTATAAATGTCAATTATTATTGAATCTAGGTAATTAGTTTTGAGAGTTCGTTATTATACTTTATTTTTCTATGTTTGAAACTATTCTTAATATAAAGTCCAAAAATGGTATAGTTAATTATAATTGTACATTTTTTTAAACAGCCTAAATGTTCAACTATAAAGGAATATCTAATTTAATTATGGAGTATCTTCTAGGGTGAATATGAAGTGGAACAATTAAGTCACCAAAATCATCCTCCAAAAAGTGAGATACCTCATTGCTGAATATCTACAGTCACCTTTGAAGGACTGCCCTTGAAGCTGTGCACCAACACCAGCACTTAGTCCACCATTCAAAGCACTTTTTCTAGAATGAGTTTATGATTAATTATATAAGGACAGCTATGACGACCGTTCCAGAAAAAGAGTTCTGAAATTTCTTTGAAGGGAGGACTAGGCACTACTGGTGTGTAGCTTCCCAAAGGGTGTATTTCAAAGGTGATTGTAGTGATATTCAGCAACAAGGTATATGGCACTTTGTCTAGGATGAGTTCACGAACTTAATTGTCCAATCTCATATTTAGTCATTTAAAGTGATCATTATGAAGATTATGAAAAAGGTTTGTTTATACTAAGTGAAACATGAGGATATAAAGTTACAGCTTTAATAGGGACTTCAATTTTACTTGGGGGAGTGTATGTGTGCGTGCGTCATTTCAAAACACTAATCAAATCTACATCATTTCTCATTGTCTTGTTCACTGGCTTTGGTGGTGGCTTGTCAGAAGGAATCAAGTCCAGTGCCCACCATGTGCCACTCTGAGGGGACAGAGACCTAAAGCACAGCATGGGACATTGTGTGTGAGGAGCTTCTAATCAATAGTGGAACTCTAGATCTTCCCTTTTCGACCTCATTATGGGAAAACACAGTATTCTTGTTGCTGCCATTTAAAATATTATAAAGCCAAAAGAGAGAGACTATCAAAGTTAGGAAAAAAGCCATGCCGAGATTCTAGGTCATGTAAGAATTGAAGTGAGCAACTCTAATTTTCTGTTCTGAAGACCTTAATAAAGACAGGCTGGGAGCATGGGATGCAGGAAGAAGACAATCTGACGAACTTACTTTTCCTCCTAAAACCCAGCTCTGGCCCGGTGAGTGCTGCCCCAGCCCCACTGCCCCTCACACTTCAACCCTTCTTGTTTGTGGACCAGCCCCCAATGGGCATGCCGTGCTCTCATGCTTGGTTCCACCAGTCCTCTGGCAAAGCTTCCTTACCAACCCTCATCCCCACAAAAGAGGGTGTGTATACTAGCAGCTTATGGTGTAGGGTATTTAAGACAGGCTTGCATTCCAACAGCAGTTAAAGCCTGAAATAGGGAGGTATTATTCTGGCCAGTAAGCTTCTAAGCTGCCAGTGGGTAAAAATTTATTTTTAAGGAATTGTGTCTTTTCAGAGTCCCTGAATTCCTACTGCCTTGGTGGTTGACTCCTCTTCCTTCAGTAAAGTTATCCTAGGTAGAAAAATACTCTTGCAGAAAATCAGTGAAGTTATTGATAAAAAAGGTGATGGGGGGCACAAAGAAAAGATGGCATTTTCTTTTCTCTTTTTTATTGTTGAGGATTCAGTAAGGGTACTGAGAACCACATTGCACTGATTGCATTTGTTAGGTGAAGTCCCTTTTATTATTGCATCCTGCCTCCAAGAGGTGTGCCATACACTGGGACCCCTAAACCCCACTCCCCCCTACCCTCTCTCCACTCCCCCATTCCCCCGCCCCCCACCATGTACTAGGTCATCAACTGTACTCATATGAGGATTGAGTACCTTGGATTCTTGCTTCTCCATTCTTGTGATGCTTTACTAAGAAGAATGTGTTTCAATTCCATCCAGATTAATACAAAAAATGTAAAGTCTCCATCTTTTTCAGTGGCTGAATAGTATTTGGGTATACAATTACCACAGCTTGTGTATCCATTCCTGGATTGGTGGGCATTTAGGCAGTTTCCACATTTTGGTGATTGTAAATCGAGCTGCGATAAACAGTCTGGTGCAAATGTCCTTATGACAAAAGGAATGTTTTTCTTCTGGGTAGATACCTAGTAATGGGATTGCAGGATCAAATGGGGGCTCTAATTTGAGTACTTCGAGGATTCGCCATACTTCCTTCCAAAAAGGTTGTATTAGTTTGTAGTCTCACCAGCAGTGTAAGAGTGTTCCCTTTTCTCCACATCCATGCCAGCATCTGCAGCTTAGGGTGGTTTTGATTTCCATTTCTCTGATAATTAGGGATGATGAGCATTTTTTCATATGTTTGCTAGCCATTCGTCCGTCTTCTTTAGAGAAGGTTCTATTCATCTCTCTTGCCCATCCATATAAGGGATTGTTAGCTTTTTTATGTTGATTAATTTGAGTACTCTGTAGATCCTAGTTATCAGGCTTTTGTCTGATTCGTAATATGCAAATATCTTTTCCCATTCTGAAGGTTGTCTATTTGCTTTGTTTGTTGTTTCCTTGGCTGTACAGAAGCTTTTAAATTTAATAAAGCCATGTTTGTTTATTTTTGTTGTTGTTGCAATTGCCACTGGAGTCTTCTTCATAGTCTTTCCCCAGTCCAATGACTTCAAGTGTTTTCCCTACACTTTCTTTGAAGATTTTTATTGTTTCATGCCTTAGATTTAGATCTTTTATCCATCTTGAATCAATTTTAGTAAGTGGAGAAAGGTACGGGTCCAGTTTCAGTCTTTTACATGTGGTTATCCAGTTCTCCCAGCACCATTTATTGAATAGAGAGTCTGTCCCCCAGTGTATGTTCTTGTTTGGTTTGTCAAAGATCAGGTGGCTGTAAGATGTTAGTTTGATCTCATGGTTTTCTACTCGGTTCCAGATGTCTCTGTCTCTATTTTTGTGCCAATACCATGCTGTTTTGATCACTATGGCCTTGTAGTATAGCTGAAAGTCTGGCAGGATGATGCCTCTGGCTTTGTTTTTATTGCTAAGAATTGGCTTGGTTATACAGGGTTTTTTTCTTGTTCCATATAAAATGAGGAATTATTTTTTCCAAATCTTGAAAGTATGGTGTTGGTATTTTAATGGAGATTGCACTAAATTTGTAGATTGCTTTAGGAAGTATAGACATTTTCACAATGTTGATTCTTCCCAGCCATGAGCATGGTATGTTCTTCCATTTGTTAATATCTTCTGCAATTTCTTTTCTTGCGGTTTTGTAATTTTCTTTGTAGAGGTCCTTCACCTCTTTCATTAGGTATATCACTCTTTCTTTCTTTCTTTCAAAGCTACTGTAAAGTGAATTGTGTTCCTGATTAGCTTCTCATCTTGGCTATTATTGGCATATACAAAAGCTACTGATTTATGGACATTGATTTCATATCCTGAGACAATGTTGTATTTTTTGATCACTTCCAGGAGTCTTGTGGTTGAGTCTTTGAGGTTCTCTAAGTATAAGATCATATTGTCAGCAAAGAATGAGAATTTGACCTCCTCTGCCCCCATTTGGATGCCCTTTATTTTCTTCTCTTACTTGATTGTATTATCTAGAACTTCCAACACCATGTTGAATAGTTGTGGTGATAAAGGACAGCCTTTTCTGGTTCCAATTCTAGGTGGAAAAGCCTTCAGTTTTACTCCATTCAGTACAATATTAGCTGTGGGTTTGTCGTAGATGGCTTAAATCAGTTTAAGAAATGTGTCACCTTAATATACTGTCTTCAGGAAATACACCAAACCTTGATGGACAAATCAAGATTCAGAGTTAAGTGATGGAAGAAACAGTATTTCAAGCAAATGAAAATCAGAAGAAAGAATGAGTTGCAATCTTATTTTCAGATACAAGTGAATGTAATGCAACTAAAGTTAAGAAAGACCAAGATGGACACTTTATACTACTCAAAGAAATAATTCAACCAGAAAACATTTCAATTTTAAATATTTATGCACCCAACTTAAATGCTCCCAGATTTATGAAACAGACCTTGATGGCTTTGAGCAATATGATATCCCATAACACCATAATAATCCAGGATTTTACACCCCTTTGACAGAACTGGAAAGATCCTCTAAACAGAAACTAAACAAAGATGCAAAGGACTTAAATATGACCCTAGAAAAAATGGGAGTAAAGGACACATACAGAACACATCATCCCAAAGCTAAAGAATATACACTTTTCTCATCAGCCCATTGTCTGTACTCCAAAATCAACCACATCCTAGGATATTAATCAAACCTCAGCAAAATTAAGAGAATAAAAATAACACTTTGTATCTTCTCAGAGCACAAAACATTTTCTTATGGTTTACTTCAACATTCAAAAACTTACACTGTGTGCCTGTCATATGTCAAGTGCTGGGCCAGCCTGAAAACAACAAAGATGATTTTGATATCTATTGCCAAGAAAGAGAGGAATATGATACAATGCGATAAATAATAGCAATATGTACAAAGTGTTGTGGAAACACAGAGCAAAATACAACTAACTCTGTGTGGATACGTCTGGAAATGTTTCACAGAGAAAATGGCATTTGAGCCTGGGTGACCTGGGACAATTTGTTTAACCTCATCTATGAAAGGGAGAGAATAATAATATTCTTATCACATAGTTGTGACAATCAAAGAATATGTTACATGATGTAAAGTGTTTGTGCCTGAAATGTAGAAATCATTCAAGAAATAGGTATCAGGAAGTGGGGGCAAGAAGAAGAAAAACTTGTTCTGATAAGAACATTCTTAGGAGAAGGGACAGCGTGTGCAAAGTGCAAGGTCACAGAAGAACATGGCATTTTAGGAGATAAAATAAAATATGGTGTTTAGAGGAGGAATTAGGTTTGGAGCCAAAGGAGGAAGAACCTTCCCTGAAGGGTTGGTTTAATTGAACCACACTGGCCTGGCCTCACCTGCTGGTGGTTGGTGCTTGTACCACATCATTTGTGAAAACAATCACCCCTGCCTCCTCTATGTTAATTATAAAAGGTGGAGGGAGCAGGTGGGAGTTGTTTTTAAACAAGGAATAGTGATACAATCAGACTTTTTAAAAAGGGACATAACTCTGGACCAGTGAAGAGAATGTGAGAATGTCTTAGAATCAGGTGGATTAGTGGCCTGGAAAAGAAATAGCAGGTTTCAGTAGCAGGTGCATCACCTATAGTTAGGGGTTTTGTTTTCTTTGGTTTGTGTCTGCCCTGTTACACTGTCAGCAGGTGAAGGTCAAGGATCATTGTTTTCTCTTCAGCACCTACATCATCACTTGCTACAGAATGGATGCTCAATAGTTCCTTAGTGAATACATCAGTGAATGAGAGGATGAGATGAAATGTTGAAACCTTAAACCCAGACAGTGGTGGTGCAGAGGAAGGAAAGAGGCCAGGTGTGGAGGACTGTTCTGAAACAACAGGACTCAGAGGTGGAGACAGGTGTCGGCAATGAGAGCAGCTGAGCAGCAAAGGTGTCCTCTGGGGAGTCAGGCAGCTGTGTGGTTGGGCCAGCATTCATGGAGATAACTGGGACATATTTGAAGAGGTGACAGACATATTTGAAGGTCAGGGGTGAATTCTTTGTAAAGATATAACACTGGCCTTAGTCAGAGGGAGTAGTCACTTGAGGGGTGGGAGTTGGAAGGTGCCAGCTGCCACCCCCACATCTGTCTCCTCTGCCCTGGACAAGGCTGCCTGGACATAGGCCACACAACTGGATTTCATTTCTCAGACTCTCTTATAAATAGGTGTGGCACGTTAGCAAGGTTCTAGAAAATAGAATGTGAGAAAAGGCAGCTTCCAGCTCTCAAGAAAGCGCAGAGGGGGCCCTTTCCTTCCCTTCTGAGCTTCCTCCTGGCTGTGCTGGCTGGAGCTGAGGGCTTCCTGGACCACAAGCATGAAGCCGCAATTCGAGGAGGTTTGAACATTAAGACAGCAGCATCCTGAGTCTTGGACACTGTGAACTATCACATTACGCTCCTTATGCTTGAACTTTATGTAAGAAAGAAATAAATGTCTACCTTCTTTAAGTCACTGCCATCGTGGCCTTGGTTATTGCAACAAAACCAGCTTTCTAACTAATCTACTTCCCCAGCCAAAATAATTAAAGATTGAAAGGTAAATATTGCTCAAAATAGTAACCAAGTTATTTTTAAAATCCTGAGTTAAGTACCTGTAATATTTAAGACAAAATGCTAGTTTTTCAGAGACAAATTATCAAATACGTTATTTGATTCAGAGTAGGAAGTAGACCAGGAGCAAACACCTGGAGTCGGAAGAGACAGAGGTCATATAAAGATGGAGAGACTGGCAGCACCAGAAGACACCTTCCTCCCTGGCTCTGATCCTATTCAGAGGCTCCCTGGTGGGACAGATCGGTAGGCAAGACCTTGAGGAAGGAATTGGATGGTGGCAAAGAGACGGCAAGCCTGCTCCAAATCAGCACCCTTGGATAATGAAAGCAATAGATGTCATGGTATGTTTAAACTGGAGAGGAAGCCAACAATTCTTTCCCTCTGCCTCTTTCTCTCTGTTTTTTTTTTTTTTCCTCTTTTTCTTTAGCTATATTTGGGTGCCATTTATACACAAAAAAGTCAAACTCAGTTTGTTTAATGTCAGACTATAGATACTTGGGATCTGGCAAAGGGCAATCCTTTTGCAATTTTGCAGCTTGTCATTGGGATTAATGGACCTGGAGAAAAATGTCTGGAGCAATGTTTGGTCCTTCAAAGACCCTGGAGTGCAAATCCAGCACAGCTGGGCAGCCTCCCGGAGCTGGTCAGGCACGTCCCATGACTCCCTGCCACTTGGCAGACTGCCAGGCCTGTGGCTCCCTCTTCCCTCCCTGATGCCACAGAAAAGTTCAGGGAGTGCAGGTTACTCCCACGGGTCACCTGGCATCTGCCCAGTCCCCCAGTGGAAGAGGCTGACCTTAAACCAGGGAGTGGAACATTCCTTGCAATGAGTTATGATTGTAATGACTTCTTTTTGCAATCCAAGGAGCTGCCAGCAGGATGCCAACCCCAGGTCTTGGTGCAGAGACAGTCATGTCTCCTGGGTGGGTGGTGGCACCTTCTCTTCTCAGACCACTCACTTGCTTGGGTCTCAAATCGAACTTGACGCAGCAAGTGTCCTGGATACCAAGATAATGGTCTGGGGGAAAGGTCCAGGCTCCCTGAAACCTTGTACACATCCCTGTAGCTATGCGAGTATTGTCTCACTCGCTAGTAGGAGGGAGGTCCGTGTCACATTCAGTATGATCAGATGGAATTCAAGTTTCTGAAGAGACATGTGTTATTCGGATTTGTACCTACCTCCCTGCTCCAACTTAGGGGCCAATAATAGTGCTCCATTTTTTAGTGCTTTCCCAGTAACTCTTGACTTTTGGTGCAAGTCCAAATTGTTCGTGAAGCTTTTAAAAACTATACTTATTCACCACCACCACCACCCACACACACACAAAGATGCCCTTACGTAGGAAGAGAGTGCAAACTGGGCTGTGAACGACCTCTATTTTTAATCTTCTCAGTGTTCATTACCTGTTCTGGTGAAACCACCTCATGTACCCCTAGGATGGAATACCCCACTGCCCCACACTTATTGGAAGGGGTGTTAATGAAGAGTGAAGACGCACCTCCCCCAATGAGCATGGGCACAAGACCCAGCAAGTCTGCTGTCATAGGCTGCTGTAATTAAGTGCCATGGACTGGACGGCTTATAAGCAGCAGAAATTTATTTCTCAGAGCTCTATCTGAGGTCAGGATGTGGTTCCAGTGAGGGTCCTCTATGGATGGTAGACTTTTTCATTCTAACAGGCTGGGAAGCAGAGCCCAAGCCAGAAGCCGGTAAATACACTGAGTGGAGCATCAAATAAATATATTCCACAAGCTATGGGAGGAGTCATGAATATTTACCAAGGGAAATCATACTCGCGTAATGGTGCTTCATCTTTCCCACCCCATCACAGCCTGGAGCTCAATATTAAGGTGTTTCTGTGGCCCCTTGGCTGAGAGGCATTAGAGGGAGTTAGTCTAGAGATTTTAGTTTGCAGAGGTCTTAGGATTTTATTTTTAGTTTACAGTTGTAAAATCTCAACCTGATCCAACATAATTCTTAAAGTTGCAAAAAAAAAAAAAAAACGTTCAAGATAGATTTTTCATAATTATTATTGACAGTAAGTTAGAGACAATTTCTAGTGTGCAGGGTGGAGCCTACTGGCCTGAATAAACGAGAGAAGTTTGCAGAATTCCTTTCTCTGTTGTGCGTCAGTTGAAAATTGTATATGCTACACCCAGCTTCAATGCCTCCTCCTTTGAGCAGCCTTCCCAGATCCCCACCACGAAGGAGAATCTCCATGAAGAAGCATCCACTTGGTCTGACTCTGGCCGGTCCCTCCTGGAAATCTGCAAGCGGTGGAGACAAAGCCAAAGTTTCCTCTTTGCCTTTTTGTTTTTCTCGGGCAGCTGGAGCAGTGCTGTGCACATGGCAAGGCCCCAAGAAATGCTCAGGAGTCGTTTGTGTTGAAGATTTTGGTAACAATCAGCCCATGCTCAACACAAATAATTATGTTCCTTGCACTTTGAATGGCTCCCTAAAATGTGAATTTTAAAAGCCCCTACATTCCCACCCTCCGTGTTTTTCATGTTTCTATGTACATTTTTCAGAAAAAAATTGAGAGGCTCACCAAAATTTTTTTAGCTATAATTTGAGACATACTTTTTTTTTTTTTGACCGAGTCTCATTCGGTCACTTCTGGGTAGAGTGCATTGGCCTACCTCATAGCAACCTCAAACTCTTGGAACTACAGGCACATGCCATGCACGGTGCCTGGCTAATTTTTCTATTTTTAGTAGAGACAGGTCTTGCTCTTGCTCAAGTTGGTCTTGAACTCCTGAGCTCAAGCAATCCACAACGTTGGCCTCTGAGAGTGCTAGGATCACAGGCACGCCTGGCCTGAGACATACTTTATGATCAGGCACAGACTCTTAGTCCGAATTAAAAAATAAAGTCATGGTCGGTCTCTCTCTCTCTCTCTCTCTCTCACACACACACACACACACACACACACACACACACACACACACACACACACACTCTTCCTTTTAAAGGGCTTGTTTATTTCCTAAGTCTCACAAAGATGTCAGTTTGTAAAAAAAAAAAAAAAAAACCTGAAAAATCACCTGTGGCAAATTCTTGCCAGACTTGGATCTCAGAAATGCTGTCTTCCTCAAAAGTCAGTTAGAAAGTCTGTGGTACATAATTAAATCTAAGTCGTTTATTATTACTGCCCTGCAGACTCTCTTCAAAGCTTTGAACCCCAGAGCACCAGCCTCTCCAGCCAAACCATCTCACCAGCCACTCAGCTCTTGTTTACTGCGGCTGCCCTCGGGAGCTCCCCAGGGCAGCCTCCCGCGCCCCTCTAGCACCCCTCCCTCACCTCTGTCGCTCTAAACGTGTCCAGATGGCTTCCTCCTGCTCAGTCTGGTTTTCAGAGTCCCAGAGAGAAAGCCTAGGACATTTATGGGTACAGTTGTGCATTGCTGACCATGAAACACTGTTTGAAATCTTTACAATTTTGCTGTATCTTTTCATTGAAAGTCACAGGCAGTTGGTTGAACTATGTCCTAGGAGAGAAACTCGAAGCCATTCTGGAAATGCTGGCCGTTTCAATTGACCACATGGGACTGTAAGCTCCACAGGGCTCAGAAACTCATCTGTCTTGTCACTGTTGTGTTCCCAGCGTCTAGACATGGGACTGAGACATAACAGGTACCCCACAATGTTTGTAAAATGACTGAGTGGATGAAAAGGGAATCTTTTCAGAGGTTAGCCATGTGACCGCCGCTGCAGACACTATTTACTAACCAGTTTTATAACTTTCCCCTCAACCAAACTAACCAGATGGATTGGCTGTCCAGGTATTTGACACAACCTTAAGCTTTGTCATTCGAGGAGCAAATTTGTCCCATTTTCCCCAGCACACATAGGAGCCCCAATGACAAGTTTCTGAGTAACACCTATAAGAGTAGAAGTTTTCTCCTGAACACTATTCAGTAGAATTCCTGTGATGATGAATATGTTCTATTTAAATAGCCACATGTAAACTAGTGGCTACCACGCTGCACAGCACAGCTAAGGGTATTCTAAATTAACTAGTAGACTTTCCCAAGAAAGAGCTTGGAAATAACTGACCAGTGCCTGATTAATCACAGACGCTCAGGTCACCAGCCCCTGATTAACAGGGTTTCAATTTCTCACTGTGCCAAGCCCAATAGGCAAAGGCAGGTGTCCCCGAGTCATGTCCTGAGCACTGTGACTGGCCGCACGTGTCTCCTGAGTTTTGTCAGCGCAGTCTGAGGAGGGCATGATGAGAATGAGTTGTCTGGGCAGACAAAAGCATGTCTCTGCTCCACAGTGCCAATCTGCCACTTAGTCCTTAGCCAGTCAGAGGTGAGGGTGGGGATAGGAGTAAGCCCATGGCAGTGGGTCCCGACCTCCAGAATGATCTAGAATTCTTTTTTTTTTTTTTGAGACAGAGTCTTACTATGTCGCCCCTGGTCGAGTGCCATGGCGTCACAGCTCATAGCAGCCTCGAACTCTTGGGCTTAAGTGATTCTCTTGCCTTAGCCTCCCAAGAAGCTGGGACTCCAGGTGGCCGCCATTACACCTGGCTATATTTTGTTGTTGTTGTTGTTGTTGTTTAGCAGGCCCAGGCTGGGCTCGAACCCACCAGCCTTGGTGCATGTGGCTGGCATCGTAACCACTGTGCTATGGGTGCCGAGCCCTAGAATTCACTTTTCTAAAAAGCACTTCAGGTGAGTCTGGTAGGATTAGTCCTTAGACCACACCGAGCAGCAGTGTCAGTGGACAGGTCACTTTCTACTGTCTCTGCCTAAGAAGTGACCCTCTTTATGTCACCATTCCCTGGGAAACTACATATTGCTCACTCACCCCCCGACACACACCAATGCCTTACTCACAGGGTCATTCTGTCCTGCTCCACTGGCAAAAAATTTCTGCCAGAACCTCCCCGCCAGAACACTGCCACACGCCAGTTCCTGAGGGAAGCCTCCCGCCCCACGTCAACATTCCTCACCTGGTCACCGCATGGGGTTGGCAGGTGAGACATCAGGCAAGGAGTGCCCTTGCTCAGCTCGGTATGCCCCGCGCCTGGCCCACACAGGCACTTATTATCCGATACCTCTTCAAATTTGTCCAAATTCTCCCTTTCTAGAGGAGTGAGTTCCCGCAACGACTCATCCTTCAGACATGAATGCCACAGCGGGCACGCAAAGCAAACGAGGTCAGATGAGACAAACAAGAGTGGCTTAGACATGGGTGAGAGCCTTTGGATCGCTCCTGCTAGGGGTTTGTTCCAGCTGAAATCCAGCTGCAGATCATAATCTAAAGCCCTAGGCAGGGTGAGAGTGGGAGGGGCCCCCCAGGCGAACGTTCAACTCGGGGCCATGTCCACATGCCTCTTCTCCAAAGGGTGCCAGAGCCTCAGGAGCAGGGCTCGAAGCCAACCTCCCATCCCCAGCGCGCACACACTCACACCAGGCCTCGTCTCTGCTACACTCTTCCCACAGCTGGCTGGGGTTATCTTCTCCTCAGAGCCGTTTGCACTATTTTACTATTAGAAATTAGAGTGAATTTATTCTAGCTGGCCATGGTGGTAGGCAACTATAGTCCCAGCTACTCGGGAGGCTGAGGCGGGAGTATCCCTTGAGCCCAAGAGTTTGAGGTTGTTGTAAGCTATGATGACACCATGGCACTCCAGCCAGGGTGACAGTGAGACTTCTAAATAAATAGAGTTAATTTATTAAACTTTGCATGTAAAGTACCTTCCAAATTTGTCCTATTAACCCTCAGTTAAGGGAACTCGGTAAAGGAAAGAAATTCTACTAGGAGTGGGGAAGGGGAGGTGGTTAATGTGACTTAGATAATTTCCATTCTTCATTGAGTCTTTACGTATCGGACTTCGGGCTTCACAATGGTTGCTGTCGGAGAGCAGAGCTGGATCACAGGTAGGCGAAGGTACAGTGTACTTAGCTCCACTTTTACTTTTGCTACAGGCCTTTCCTTAGCTTTCGTACATTTAACAAGCATTTTCTGACGCCCTAATACACATGTATGCAAGCCAATGTTTCAAGCACCCCCAGGTACAAGTGAGTGCCCATGTCCCCTGCTCACCACAGAACTGCCAACAGCCAGGAAGAGGGGCAGAGGCGGGGCATCTAGCAAATACTTTTGTTTTCTTTGTTTCTTAGCTATAAGGAATTTAACACGTAAGATATTTAAGATAACTCTGGTAAACATTTTAAAGCAAAGTCACGCTGAGCTCAGTGGTCCTGCAGGCCTGCATGGCCCTCAGCCATGAGCATCGCAGAGGCCCAGGAACAAAACGTTAGCAGGGGCTGCGGCTGGGAATAGGCATTCCAATGCCATCTTTCTCATTTGTGCCCAGCCTCTCCCTGTAGCCCTCTGTCTTGGGCCAGAAGCTCTTAACCCTGGTCCTCCTGGCACTCTGGGAACAGAACCTTCTGTCCAGACAGAGCAAGTCCAGCCCATCCTGGCTGTGCTCTGGGGGCTCACTGTGCTCTTGTTCCCCCAATCGCCCACTGGCCACTGAGTCACACATTGGCCCCTGCAAGGTCACCATCTCCTGCCATTGGAGGTCCTCTATTTCTTCCCTGAAATCCTCTTCATTTCTCTGGTCAGCTCCTTTTCACTTTCTATAATAATCTTAAACCTTCTCCGTTTTCCTCGTGGCTTCCAACCTCTTGTCATCCCCGGCTGTCAGCAGAGGTCCCTGCTTCCCACTGTCAGAGACAGGAACAATCACCGTGAAGGAAGTCAGTCTCTCAACTTCCAACACCAGGTGCGTGAGCCCCCGACACCTGCCTCGCCCTGCCTTTCCCCGTCCTGTTCCACGGGAGGGGCCCGACCCCCGCAGACACCCCTCTGTGAGCTCCTACCCTCCCGGGCATCTGACAGTGGTGTCAGCCCAGTCCTAGAACTGCTAAGCCTTTAGATGTGCTCAACTCCCTCTCGTCATTAGAAATGAAGAAATGAAGGAAGGAAGGAAAGGAAGGAAGGAGGGAAGGAAGAAAGGAAGGAAGGGAGGGAGGGAGGGAGGGAGGGAAAACCTTTCACCTGGTCCTCATGTCCCTCCAATTATCTCCCTCTTTCTTCTCCTTCACAGCCTCAATTCTCAAAATAGCTGTTTTTCTCTCCCCACCTCCGGTAAGTGCTC
The DNA here is from genome assembly GCA_963574655.1 of Perodicticus potto. Classification (NCBI taxonomy): domain Eukaryota; kingdom Metazoa; phylum Chordata; class Mammalia; order Primates; family Lorisidae; genus Perodicticus; species Perodicticus potto. The sequence continues at coordinate 58,857 of CAUYRH010007422.1, forward strand.
AGCCCATCCCTGTCTGGATTCCCGCCCCTCTGAGCCACCAAAACAGCCCCTACTAACAGCACTATGAGCCTATTTTTAGCCCATGGCTTACCTGACCTTGCAGCCACACCCATCATTGCTCATCATTCTCCTCCTGTGGCTTCAGGGACACCCACTGGTTTTCTCTGGCCGCTCTGTTTTGGTCTCCTCCAGACTTCTCCTCCACAGATGGCCCATTACAGCTTGGAGTCCTGGGCCTTCTTGTGCCTTAATTTGTCCCTCGCTGAGTTTATGTGTTCCCCTGGCATTAATTACCAATTGCAAATAAGGCATAAATCTTTCACCCAGATCCATATATCCACCTGCCACCTGACGTCCTTGGAATATTTCAAGCCCTGTGCTAGGAGCCCTGTGCTCAGCAGGGCCTCAAGCTCACGATCTCTTCAGCTCTCTGACTTTTCTGGAATCCTGGTTCTGTTCCACTGCCCCCCATGTAATATCAGCCCTGCAGAAACTCCCCTCTCCCTCACTCCCTATGTCCTATTCATCACTAACTCCTGTGAATTTTATTTACTGAATCTTCTTAATTCTCCAGCATCCCTTCCCCCAGCTCAGTACAAGTTTCCATTATAACTGTCAAGTTCAAATATCACAGCTTCCTAACTATTATATACTACACTCCAATTCCTTGCTAGTCCACACTGCAGTCAGAGCTATCTTTGCAAAACATACCTACCCACATCATCCCCTGCATAACCCATCAATAGCTTCCCGTTGGTTTTATTTTATTTCATTTTATTTTTTGAGACAGAGTCTTACTTTGTCACCCTAGGTAGGGTGCCCTGGCATTGCAGTTCACAGCAACCTCAAACTCCTAGGTTCAACTGATACTCTTGCCTCAGCCTCCTGAGTAGCTAGGACTACAGGTGCCCACCACAGCGCCTGGTCTCACTCTGGCTTAGGCTGGTCTCAAACTCATGAACTCTGGTGATCCACCCCCTCGACCTCCCAGAGTGCCAGGATTACAGGCATGAGCCACCGCAGTCAGCCTTCCCATTGATTTTAGAGTAAGCATACACCTATGGAGTTTGAGTATCTTTATGGTTTGATGCCCAAGTCAGCAATGGAATGAGTTCTACTCATACGGTCTAAATTCATGGCCAGACTCTTCCGCTATTATCAGTATGACTTTGGGCAAGTGACCTTGTATCTCAGTTTCTGCATCTGTAAAATGATAATAAAGGTAACAATGGTACCTACCTCCTAGGGTTGTTGTGAGAATTAAATGTGGTAAGCATTTAGATTTGCAGCTGGCACACCATAAGCCCTCAGGCAGCATCAGCTGTCGTCATCCCCTGCCTCCCGGTATTCCCCTGCACCTGCCTGCCTCTTGTCAGTCTGTCGTAGCCAGGCTGGCTCTCTCTCAGGCCCTCGTCTCACCATGGTCCCTCTCTCCACAGGGCCTTTGCATGCACTGATCCTTTTGGGATTCTATTTCCTTCCCTGGCAGAGAGAACCATCCTTGAGGCACTGAACTTAGAGTACTGGAGTACCTGAGCTGGAAGGTACCTTAGGAGCCAACTAGACATCTGCTCATTGTACAGTTTTGGAAACTAAGGCCCAGAGAGCAGAAAAGATAGGTTCAAAGACACACAACAAGTTCACCATACAGAACCCAGGTCCCTGACAAGACCAGAACTCTTTGTGCGGCTCACCAGATGTCACTAGTTTCACTCACTTAACAAGGTCTAAGCCCTACTTTGTGTCAAGTAAGAGGCAGATGTACCCCCACACAAATACCTCTGGTACAAGGGCATCTGAGGCCAGTGCTCTGGACAAAGGGCTTGTATCTGTACTGTGGGAGCTCAGAGCAGAGAGCAGGCGGGTACAGGCTGGTCGGGGCTGCCTCGTGGAGGAGGTAGTGATGGTGGATCAGCAGAGCCAGGTCCTGGACTAAGGCAGAACTCACCCATCCTGAAATAAAGGCGTGGTGTGTGTCGAGGGGCGGGGGGCTGCCTTAGACTGTTTGAAAAGCTACAGGAAAAGGAAGGGACACAGATGAAGGGGCCCAAAGGGGAGCTGGGGCCAAGCACAAAGAGGATGAGCCAGAAGACCCGCTGCCCACCTCACCCTTCTGCAGAAGACCCCAGAACCCCCACAAGGGCTGCCCTTCCCTGTCCCCACTTTAAGATCAGCTGAGGAAGGACACAGTCTCCCTCCCCCAGCTCCTGCTTCCAGGTTACAGGGCGGCTCCCCTGTCAGGCTGTGGTGACTTTCCCATAAACAGCTGCTGCTGACAGAGGTTTGAAGGGAGGCAACACTGAGAGCCCCAGGTCTGGCTCCACCAGGGAACCGGCCTGGAGGATTCCCATGCTCCAAATGGGAAAATCGGGATCTAGTCCAGGAGAAACCAGCCAGGAGCAAAGCCAAGGTTAACACCAAGGATGGAGAGAGCAGGAAGCCCACCCACTTCTGGGGCCAGGTCGAGATGGGACTGCCGGCATCTCTGGGCACAGCATGCTCCCCCACCTGCCTTTGCCCAGCTCTCACTCCTTACTCAGAAACCTGGTTACCCCTCACTAGGGCCCTGCCATCTGCCCCAGGGCAGAAAGTTAGGGAAGAAGAGAATTGCAAGTCCCCCCACATGGAGCATATAAAAGGAAAAGGGTCACAAAGCTTCAGTGGGTCCCAGACAGCAAGCCCCAGATGGAGGAAGGCAAGCTTGTGGGGCAGGAGGCCCTGCTAGTGCTCTGGGGGCTCCAGCACCCCCTGTCTCCATGCAGGCAGCAGAGGCTCAGGCAGAGAGGTGATGGTGGGATGCAAGGGTTCTCATGTTCCTGACACCCCAGGCTTTCAGATATGTGATGTCATCCCATCCTCATGACCAATTAGACAAACACAGTCCTATTGCCAAAGTCACACAGCGAATAGATGAGTGACACATAGTCAGGCCTAGAAGCCATGCCTTTCGTTTCCTGCTCAGAGGCCCTGCCGGGCACCCTGGGCTGTGGGAAACTCAGATGGTGGAGACATGCCCCTTGTCCTCAAGGAGTTCACAGCCTAATTAGTAAGGAGGGCAGGCTCCAGACTGCAGCGTCAACTCCAGCCTGAGAGCTTCCAGCCTGCTGGCCTGGTCTACAGATTTTGGATTTTCCAGCCCCACATCACATGAGCCAATTCCTTAAAATAAAAACAGAAAGAAAGAAAAGGGGGCGGGGCCTGTGTGCAGCTGCTCCGTGGGGAAGCAGTGTAATACATAGGCTGAAAACGAAGCTTATTCAGTTAGGTGTTCCTGGTTTAAACACCGCTGACTAGGAGAACTAACCAGGTCTGCAGCCTTGGCTGAGTCACTTAACTGTTCACCTCTTAGTTTTCTCACTTTCAAAATAAGAAAGTTGGCAGTACCTGCCCCATCGGGTCAGTCTGAAGACACCGTGAGACAGTGTGTGTAAAGCCCTTGGTGTGGTACAGGGAATACGGTAAGAACTCAGCTGACACCAGCACTACAGGGCAGATTATCATAAATATGAGGACTTTAAAAGCAGCAAAAAGGCAAAAGAAAGGATTAAGGCAGCCCAAAGGGAGGAAAAGAAAGCCTCGTGCATTCTGTGCCCAGTGTTGAGGCAACAAGCATTCCTGTGGCTGGAGAAGAGGAGGAGGCAGGTGGGAGCGGGTCTCACAGAGAAAAGGTGTTCGGTGGGGATCAGGAGACCCGCAGGAGACCAGAGGGCAGGTTTTATAACGGGGATGGCTGCTAAGCCTGAAAAGTGCTTGGGATTCCACAGAATCTTTTCTCATGTCTTATCTCAAATCATTCTCCCGAGGATCTGATATTCCCATTTTCCAAATGTGCACATCGAGGCTTTGGAAAGGGGAGCAAAAGATCTTAGTTTGAAAGTGAGTCTGAGCCTGGACGTACCTCTGACTACTGTTCCCAAAGCTTCTTTTCCCTGCACAGGTTCCCAGAGAGAAACTGCTAGGTGGGGGTTGGGGTGGGGTAAAGGGATGGTGGAGCATAGGCCTGGCTCCTCCACCCCCATCTCCCCTTGTTCTCTTCCAAAAGAGAAAAGTCAGGAAGAATTGAAGAATTAGGCTAGCAGTGGAAAGAGATTCAGGCTTTTGATTTTTTTTAATTTTTTTTTTTTTTTTGGAGGCAGAGTCTCACTTTATTGCCCTTGGTAGAGTGCCATGGTAGAGTGTCATAGCTCACAGCAACCTCCAACTCCTGGGCTTAGGCAATTCTCTTGCCTCAGCCTCCCCAGTAGCTGCGACCACAGGCGCCCACCACAACACCCGACTTTTTTGTTGCAGTTTGGCCGGAGCCGGGTTCGAACCCACTACCCTCAGTGCTGAGCCACAGGCACCGCCCTAGAATTCAGGTTTTTGAAACCTAGAACTCTTACTAGCTGCATGGTCAAGGGCACTTTGGGAGAGTGCAGGCGGGAGCCCTGTTCTCAAGGTGCGCTCATGGACTTAAGCACACTCAGTTATATTTATCCAGCAGGAGCCAGCGGTTCAATCTGCACAAAGACCCTCTGATGTAAGTGCAGAATTCTACGCAGGTTATTATAGAGGGGCTCAGAGAGGCTTTAGGGATTCAGTAGGTTGGTCAGAATCACACAGGCAGTAAAGGATGCCCCTGAACTCAGGCCTGTCCCCCACAGTGCCCTCCCCGCCATAGGGCACCACCTCCCCAAGCATCAGGCTGTGCGTGCCAGCTGGGGGCCTCAGGGAGAACCAGAGCAGGAGCTCAGGGTAAGGTGAGGCCTGGGTGGACTGGAACCTTCAGGTGAGGCTTCACATAAGAAGGGCACGTGCAGGGCTTTGAAAGACTGAAGAACTAGGAGGAAAAAAGGAAAGATAGGGAAGCAGATTTTCTGAAAGGGAACTAGCAAAAGGAAAGTTTCAGGACAAAAGGCTGCTTAGAGAAAATAGTGGGAAATGCACCCTCTTTGGGGTAAATCCTGCTCTGACCTTTCACATCTCCATCTGTAAAATTGGAATAATAAAATCATCTATCTTATGGGATGAGTGGGAATCAAATAAGATCATAATTGTGAAAATACTTTGTGACCTATAACCTGTGACATAAATGTGACAATTCATTCCGTTGTAACACTATCCAGGTAGGCATGAAAGTCGTGTTCATGTTCTTGGGCACAAAGGTGAGACGGTGCATAGAATTCATGGGGTGGGAGCAGGAGAGGGGAGTGGGAGAATAGGAAGGCCAGCAGCCAAAGTCAGAGGGCATCTCCATAGGTTCGGGAAAGCCTATTGCAAAGCAAAGGGGGTCTAGGGGCCTAGAGCCCACAGGTGACAGCTGGGGACACCTTCCTTCAGGCTTTTGCAAACAATCTTCATATCAGTGAAGCCCAGGAGGTCTTTCTGAAAATAGGTCATACCCTTCACCACTTATGAGCCACCTTAACCCTTTGAGCCTCAGTTTCCACATGTATAAAATGGGGATAATGACAACTCCTTTGCTGAATAGTTGTAAGGGCCTCATGGTGCCACTGGGTGGAGGGTGAGACAGTGTTTGTTATGCATTGGTACCTACTCAGTAGTCCTGCTGTGACTTTCCTAGATCACTCAAAGGTGACAGGGTAACATCTGGACCAAAATGCCGAGGAACTGGGACTCAGCCCAAACACATCTTTCTTAGGACAAAGCACACAGGCACTCTGGGGATGCAGACCTCTCTCCCTGTCCAGCCCAGTTCAAGGTGACCACTTCACCCCCTAACTCCGGGCTAGGTACCTGCCCCCAGATGTCCTGGAGTACTGGCAGCCTGTGGTGGGCTTCTGCTGCCACCTATAGGCTGCATATGGCACTGCCTCCCCTGTCCAGCATTTAGGTGCTCCCCAGCCCTCATCTCCACAGAAGGGATGGCATTGTGTGTCTCCCCACCTGCTGGAGCTCCTCGAAGGCAGCAGTAACCCTTTATCTGTATCTCCACTATGCAGCACAGCACAAGCACGATGGAGGTGTAAGACATGTGACTGTGAAAGCAGCAAGTAAGTAAATGGCCTTGCTGTGATGCCATCATAGACAGCAGAGGAACTTAGCTGGGTTATTTCATGCCAGCACAGCTGATTCAGGGAGGCTTGTCAATGGCCCTTCAGAGGCCTTAGGTCACAAAGTGATTCTTAGGTGCCCGGGTTAAGGTTGGGGCGTATGCACTAGGAGAGGGGTGGCTTCAGGGACCCTGGCACATGGGGCAGAACAGGCCACCCCTGTATTTGTGTTTTCTTCCCTGGGCCTGAAGGAAGGAGGCAGGCTCATGGCCAACTAGAGCCAGTTCAATGAGAGACTTTCCTGTGGCAATGGACCCTGGACATTACCAACCACCTGGACGTAAGCACCTGGCTCAACCTCTTGCTTCCTCTCCAGTTTTTTTTTCTCTTGGCCTAAAGGCTTTCTCCACCTACCAGGCTTACTCTTGCCCCACTTTCTTTGAGGAGCTGAGCAGGATATGAGCACTTTAGAAAATTCCCACTGTACAGCTGGGAAGTCTGAGGCACAGAGGGCAGGAAGGAGCTCAGAAAACTGTCAGAGTCAGGGTCAGGTTTATAACCAAGGACCCAGGCTCCTGGACTCCAGCCCAGGTGTCACTGGTGAACAGACAGCTGTGTGAGACCCCAGGCAGGGCCATCTGTGACTGGCTGACCTCTTACCATGACAGTGGTTCCCCTGGGGTCTAGATACCCTTCTGCTTCCTTTTCAATGTCTTCATTTTACCCTCTTGTCTCACATATCCTCCCACTTCCTGGGAAGTCAGAAGGCAAGACTAAGGTGTCTTCCCTGTCCTGTTGAAAAGTGGAAACCCAGGATGATTCTGGGAAGATGGCCGACTGGTAGCAACCCTCTGCAGAGGCTCCTGAGCAGAGAAAGAAAAACTGGACAGAATCGGACTCTGTGAAGCCAAAGACGGGGAGCTGAGCCAAGAAAGAAGTTCAGCAAGCTGTAACTCCAAGGAAGAGCATTCAAGAAAACAAATTACAGGTACAAAGCCTATCGATTAGAGGATGGGAGACCCCTCTCCCAAGCAGGGGGCCTGCCATAGGCTATCTGCGAATGAGCAGGGAACAAAAAACCTCTCATTTTACCTCGCCAGAGAGAGCCACTAAACTCCAGGTCTCTTTCTCCAGGGAGGTCCCACTTAGGAACCTAGACACCACCCCGCCAGTCATAAAATTGAACAGATATTTTCCTCCACAAGTCCAATCTCCCAGTCCACCCTTTCCTCCTTGCATGGTGATCTGAAGTTCTGCCCCCTGCAGAGCACAGAGTGCTTGGCCTTGTCCTGAGAGATCTGGGCATAGTGTGGACCGCCAACCATCAGGATGGAATCTGAGACTAACAGGGAAGAAAGACAGTGTGAGAAGAAAGGGACACTCAGTGGGAGGAGGAGCAGTCCCCTGGTTATGACTATGCCTGGCCAGTGGTGGTGTTGACCCTCGGTTCAGGCCGTGTCTGGTGGGACAGGGTGCAGAACCCCCAGCTCTGACGGCACCCACAGAGGGAGAGTGGTTGCCTCATGTGGACAGAGTTTGGCAGACAGGGCTGGTCTCCAGTCCCCCCTGGGCCTGTGAACAGAGGCTTGATAGGTGTGGACTGTGACCTGAGAGCAAGGGTGTGGTCCCCTGATTCCAACAGAACTCTTAAGCAGTGGCTTGCTGGGTGTGAACCAAGACCTGAGGGCTAGGGCATGAACCACTGTCTCCAGTGGGGCTGGTGAACAGAGGCTTACCAGGTGAGGACTGAGACCTGCAGACAGAGTGTGGTGCCCTGACTCTAACAGAGGCTTGCCAGGCAGTGGACTGAGACTGGCAGGTGGGGGCATGATCCCTTGACTCCAACTGGTCTGGCAAACAGTGGCTAGCTGGATGTGAACTGAGACTGGTGGGCGGGGACATAGCCCATGACTCCAGCCGGGCCTGTGAGCAGAGAAGCAGACAACAGTGTGGACTGAGTTGGCAGGTGGGAGTGTGGCTCCCTGGCTCCAATTTGCTGTTGGAGACCTTTGAATCCCTCTCTGTTGGGCAGAGTTTTCACTGCCTGAGGTAATTTGGTTGGAACCCATGTCTGGGGATGTCCACTTGGGGACATTCTGAAGTTGACCTTCAAAGTTCTGTAGCGCAAAAGAACTGAGGTGGAGGTTGGGCACCACAGCTGTTTGTATCTCTTCATAGTCGAGCTTTAAACCTAATACCGTGATTTCTTAGGGTAGGGTAGAGGTTAGCTAAATCAAACAGAGCTAGCTTGTGCTATCTCACCAAGTAGATCCTCAGATTCTCTGGCTAAAACTCTGAAAGGGGCCTTTGTAAGGTTGTAGGAAATAAGCCACAATTACAAAGCGTAGCGCTTTGGTGAAGGGATATCTCCACTATCTGGGAACCCCAATTCAGTCTCACCCTACCAGTTCTAATAACCAAATGGTGGAAAATAAACATGGTGCAGACCAAACAGAACTCTGGCAACGTGAATAACCAGAGTAGATTAACCCACTAAGAAATGACAAAGGAGATACAACTAAAGATGCCATGCGTAGACAAATGGCAGCAATGTCAGAAATTGAATTCAGAATATGGATTGCAAATAAGATAAATAGAATGGAAGGAAGATAGAAATTGAATTCCAAAGAGTAGTTCTAAAGTTGTCTCAAGAAATTAATGAAGTCAAAGCCCAAGTCACCAAAGATATGGACATAAAAAGAAAAGAGATAGTAGGGCTCAAGGAAATGAAAAAGTTAATTGAGGAGCTCCAAAATACAGTAGAATCCCTCAGTAATAAAGTTGACCAGGTAGAAGAAAAGATCTCTGAAACTGAAGAAAAAGCTTTTGAACGTTCCCAAACACTCAAAGAGGCAGACGAATGGAGAGCGAAAACTGATCATTCCCTGAGAGAGTTGTGGGATCACTCCAAAAGATCAAACGCTTGTCTTGCAGGAATTCCCAAAGGAGAAGAGGATGGTCCTAAAGGTACAGATGCTATACTCCAAGAGATTTTGGAGGAGAATTTCCCAAGCAAGAGATATGGAACTTCAGATAGTAGACAGTTTCAGAACTCCAGCAAGACTCAAGCCAAATAAAGCATATCCTAGACACATTGTGATTAGTTTTGCCAAAGTTAAGATGAAGGAGAAAATTCTGCAGCAGTCAGACATAAGAAAAACATCACCTACAATGGGAGAAATATCAGAATGACTGCAGATTGCTTAGCCGACACGTTTCAAACCAGAAGAAGATGGTCATAGAACTTCAGGCTCCTAAAACAAAACAACTTCCAGCCCAGGATCCTCTATCCAGCTAAATTGAGTTTCACTCATGATGAAGAAATCAAATACTTTAATGACATAGACATGTTGAAGAAATTTGCCATAACTAAGCCAGCTCTTCAGAATATTCTCAGACCCCGCCTCCACAATGACCAGTGCAATGCTCTACCTCCAGAGTAAACTCACCCAGGAATTTTTGAACAAAACCCAACTTCCACAGTGATGAAAGAAAGGATTAAAAATGTCCACTGGATATTCGAAAATCATGACACCCAAAACACAACCAGTCCTATCAATTCTCTCAGTTAATGTGAATAGTTTAAATTGTCCTCTAAAGAGACACAGGCTGGTTGACTGGATACAGAAACTCAGACCAGATATCTGCTGAATACAAGAATCTCGCCTTATCTTAAAGGATAAAAATAGACTCAGGGCGAGGGGATGGACTTGTATAATACAGACAAATGGAAACCAGAACAAAGCAAGGGTTGCAATTTGAGTAGCAGATACAATTGGCTTTAAACCAACAAAGATAAAGAAAGATAAGGAAGGTCACTACATATTTGTCAAGGGAAACACACAACATGAAGAGATTTCGATAATTAACATTTATGCACCCTATCAGAATGCTCCTCAATTCATAAAGCAGACCCTAATGGATATGAACAACTTGATATCTTCCTGAACTATAATTAATAGTTGGAGATTTTAACACCTCTTTGACAGTTTTGGACAGATCCTCCAAGAAGAAACTAAACAAAGAAATATTAGACTTAAACCTGACTCTAGAACAAATGGACTTTACAGACCTTTACAGAGCATTTCACCCTAATAAAACTGAATATACATTCTTCTCATCAGACCATGGGTCATCCTCCAAAATAGATCATATCCTAGGACACAAGTCTAACCTCAGCAAATTTGAGAGTGTAAAAATTATTCCTTGTATCTTCTCAGACCACCATGGAATAAAAGTTGAACTCAACAGCAATGGGAATCTTCATATTCAAACAAGGTCATGGAAGCTAAATAATCTTTGGCTGAATGAAGCTGGGTTAGAGACAAGATTAAGAAGTAAATCACCAAATTTTGGAACAAAATGATAATGAAGACACAAATTATCAAAACCTGTGGGATACTGCAAAGGCAGTCCTAAGAGGGAAATTTATAGCATTGGAAGCCTTCATCAAGAAAACAGAAAGAGAGGAAGCCAACAACTTAATGGATCATCTCAAGCAACTGCAAAAGGAACAACGTTCCAACCCCAAACCCAGCAGAAGCAAAGAAATAACAGAATTAAATGAAATTAAAAACAAAAGAATCATTCAGAAGATCAACAAAACAAAAAGTTGGATTTTGAAAAGATTAACAAAATTGATAAACCTTTAACCAACCTAACCAGAAATAGAAAAGTAAAATCTCTAATATCATCTACCAGAAATGATAAAGGAGAAATATCAACAGACACTTCAGAAATTCAAAAAATCCTCAATGATCACTACATAAATCTCTATTCCCAGAAATATGAAAATCTGAAGGAAATGGACCAATACCTGGAAGCACACCACCTTACTAGACTCAACCAGAAAGAATTAGAAATCTTGAATAGACCTATATCAACCACTGAAATAGCATCAACAATATGAAATCTCCCTAAAAAGAAAAGTCCAGGACCAGATGGCTTCACATCTGAATTCTATCAAACCTTTCAAGAGGAACTAGTACCTATATTATACAACGTTTTCCAAAGCATAGAAAAAGAAGGAATACTTCCCAAAACATTCTATAAAGCAAATAACACCCTGATCCCCAAACCAGGAAAGGATCCAACAAAGAAAGAAAATTATAGACCAATATCATTAATGAATATTGATGCAAAAATATTCAATAAGATCTTAGCAAACAGAATTCAACAACACATCAAAAAAATTAGACACCATGATCAAGTTTTATTCCAGGCTTATAGGGTTGGTTGTATTATATTTATAGATTTGCATATGTAAATCTATAAATATAGATTTGCAAATATAGATTTGCATATGTAAATCTATAAATATAATACATCACATCAATAAAATAAAGAACAAAGACCATATGATTTTCTCAATTGATGCAGAAAAAGCCTTTGATAATATCCAGCATTCTTTCATGATCAGAATTCTTAAGAAAATAGGCATAGGAGGGATATTTCTTAAACTAATAGAGGCCATCTACAGCAAACCCACCTCCAATATCATATTGAAAGCTGTAAAATTGAAAACATTCCCAGTCAGATCAGGAATGAGGCAAGGATGTCCACTGTCTCCTCTGCTACTAATGGAAGTCTTAGCCATCGCAATCAGGCAAGAGAAGGCAATCAAGGTTGTCCAAATAGGGTCAGAGGAGATCAAACTCTCACTCTTCGCTGATGATATGATCCTATACCTGGAAAATCCAAAACCTGGGACTCAACTCCAAAACTCTAAGAAGTGATCAAGGAATACAGCAGCGTCTCAGGATACAAAATCAATACATACAAGTCAGTAGCTTTTGTATACGCCAATAATAGTCAAGCTGAAAAAACAATCAAGGACTCTATTTCTTTTATAATAGTGCCAAAGAAGATAAAATATCTGGGAATTTACCTAACAAAGGATGTGAAAGATCTCTATAGGGAGAACTATGAAACTCTGAGAAAAGAAATAGCTGAAGATGTTAACAAATGGAAAAACATACCATGCTCATGGCTGGGAAGAATCAACATTGTTAAAATGTCCATACTACCCAAAGAAATCTACAGATTTAATGCAATCCCTATTAAAGCACCATTGTCATACTTTAAAGAAAAAAAATAGTACTTCATTTTATGTGGAATCAGAAAAAACCCTGAATAACAAATACATTACTCAGAAAAAAGAACAAATCAGAAGGTATCACATTACCAGACTTCAGGCTATACCATAAATCTATAGTGATCAAAACGGCATGGTACTGGCACAAAAACAGTGAGGTAATGTATGGAACGGAATAGAGAACCAGGAGATGAACCCAGCTACTTATTGCCATTTGATCTTCGACAAGTCTATCAAAAACATTCAGTGGGGGAAAGACTCCCTATTTAACAAATGGTGCTGGGTGAACTGGCTGGTGACCTGTAGATGACTGAAACTGGACCCCCACCTTTCACCATTAACAAAAATTGATTCTCACTGGATAAAAGATTTAAACTCAAGAACTGAAACTACAAAAATACTAGAAGAGAGTGCAGGGAAAACACTTGAAGAAATTGGCCTGGGAGAATATTTTATGAGGAGAACCCCCTCGGGCAATTGAAGCAACACCAAAAATACATCACTGGGATTTGATCAAACTAAAAAGCTTTTGCACAGTAAGCAAAGCAAACAGACAACCTTCAGAATGGGAGATTTTTGTAGGTTATGCTTCTGAAAAATGTCTGATAACTAGAATCTACAGAGAACTCAAACTAATCAATAATAAAAGAATAAATAACCCCATTTCTATGTGGACAAGAGACTTGAACAGAAACTTCTCTGATGAAGATAGGTGCATGGCCTATAAACACATGAAAAAATGCTCATCATCCTTAATCATCAGAGAAATGCAAATCAAAACCAC
>CAUYRH010007423.1:0-10045 GCA_963574655.1 Perodicticus potto
TGACAGGCCAATAGCCCGACAACCTGAGGTTCCTGTTTATAGTTTCTGTTTTTTGCCTTTCCCTGGAGGCTCTACGCAAATTACAACAATTGAATTTAACAAACAGTTACATATTTTTCTAAATGATTTACAAAAAATAAGCACAACAAAAATATTATGAATAATTATATTCTGCAGACACTAGACGAAATTAGATGTTAAAGTGGCTCACCTCTGGAGGTGGACTCATAGATGCATTTAAGAGTGATCATCAGCCAGTCTCCTAAGGGCTCCAGGTTCTCTGGGGACCATGGGATGTTTCCAGAAGGTGCCTCCCCTCAGAGGGGCCACAGCCTGCCCCCATCCTGGAGGCCGCCTGAGGATCGGCAGAATATGTGCTAACCAAAGTAATGCCAAGTGACTGCTATTTTAAAAAGTAAAGAGGACTGGTTTTTTTTTTCTTTAGCTCCAAATGAGTAATTGGCATTGGGTCTTTTGCTGAATGCCAGCACCTTATCTCAAAACTATTTGTAACATAGCAAACACAGTTTTTGCAGTAGTAACTCTTTAATTGCCAGAAGAAGAGGGTGATATTTAAATTTGGAATTGACCAATCTTTGAAAGGAATTTTGACAAACTATTGGAAACAGCAAACACAAATTTGACAAATGACTCATACACACTAGTTAAACAAATCAAAGACACACTCTCTGTGAGTCCTAAAAGGAAAATTTAAGACAGACCAAAGACTACCAGACAAAACCAGATTAAAGACAGACCAGAGACTCACTTCCCTGTGAGTCTAAAGAGGAAAAAGCTGACAAACCAGAGAAAGGACAAGTAAAAGCAGACTGTTCAGACAAATTCAAAGGGACAGAGAAACGTTCCAAGAAGGAAACTAATAGACTCACACTCTATGAGTTTAGACAGACTGGGCATGAGAGAGACTGACAGGTTTCACACAATCTCACTGACATAGAAAAGACCTGCAGGCTCACGCTCTGTGAGTCCAGAGAGAAAAACCAGTCCAGACAGAGGCAGATAAAACCAAACCAAGGACAGACCAAAGACTCCCACAACCCATGAGTCTGAGACCAGACTTAAATCAAAGTCAGACAAAACCAAACTGAAGACAAACCAAAGACTCACACACCTAAGAAAGACAAAACTAAACTAAAGACAAACCAAAGACTTACACATCCTGGGAGTCCAGACAAGACAGACCAGAAGACTTGTGCCCAAGGCAAGTCCAGACCAAATGACCCACTAACCCCATGAGTCCAGACCAGTGACCCACTACAGCATCCTGTGCAGCCCAGTAGGGGAAGTTAATGTCATGTCTACATGTCTAACCTTTACTCATTCCCCAGACACCAGACAACTGCAGTCCTCAGACAGAAATATAGAGCTGGTTTAATGGGGCAGATGGTTACTCCCCAAAATCTCTAGAGAACAGATAGATGTTATACACTCACCCGGGTGGCACTGAATAATCACCAAGTTAGAAGTTTTGGGACCTATGCCCTGGCTCCACACATCCGAGGGCTCCGGGACAGAGGAACATCTCTCTGAGGCCTTCCCCTGGGGCCATCAGGCTGCCGAGGAGTGGCAAATCTGTCCAAGGGGTGGCAAATCTTGCTGAGGCCTCCAAATGTTGTAACTGTTGCCACCTGTAAGAAAAGCATGGGACTCCCACTTTGGGTACAAATCAGAGATGATTTATTACTCCTGCATAGGGGGCTGCTGCTAGGAAGGCAAACAGCCCTGAAAAGAAAAGCAGGCAGCCTTTTATATCTTTTTTGTTGCCATGCAAGCAAGCAAAAAACAGAAGCAAAACAGTTAGCTGGGGGGGGGGGGTTTCAGTCGGGGGGGAGGGCTATGGCATGGTAGTTGGCACGGAAACAGTTTGGGAAACTTAGTAGCTTGGGAGACAGTTTGGGACACTCAGTAACCTGGGAAACTCTGCTTGAGTGAGTTTTGGCCATTGCTTAGCAAGGAAGTCAGGGAACTTGGAGAGAACTTCCTTGTAAGAAATCTGTTCTCAGAATTAACCCAAAGGGGGGTTTGAGACGGATGGGGGACTCAGGCTGAAACAGTTAGGGGCTTTTAGAGGTCTTCTTGCTGGGTCAGTTACCACAAAAAGTTTTTAAAAAAGTTTTAAAAAACTATTTTAATAGGTATATAATGGTATGTCACTGTGATTGTAATTCACATTTTTCTAATAACTGATGATATTAAGCATCTTTCACTGTTTTCCATCTGTATATTTTTTCATCTGTTCAAATCTTTTGCCCATTTTTATTAGTCTGATTAGTTTTCATTATAATTATTAAGTGTTAAGAGTTCTTTATATATTTTTGTACAAGTTCTTTGTCAGATATGTAATTTGCAAATATTTTCTCCCTATATGTGGCTAATCTTTGCATTCTCTTGATAGTGTCTTTCATAGAACAAAAACTTTTACTTTGATAAAGTAAAGGTTATTACATTTTCCTTTTGTGGTTCTTTGTCTCTAAAAGTTATTTACCTATCCCAAAGTCACAATTCTCTTATTTTTTTCTATAAGTTGTAGCTGGATATGATGCCACACATACCTATATTCTCACCTACTCAAGAGGCTGAGGCAGGAGGATAGCTTGAGTCCAGGAGTTCTGCCCTGTAGTGTGCTATGCCAATTGAGTGGTCTGCATTAAGTTCAGCATCAATATGGTGACCTTCCAGGATCAAGGGACCACCAGTTTCCCTAAGGAGAAGTGAACCGGTCCAGGTTGGAAACAGAGCACATGAAAACTCCTGTGCTGATCAGTTGTAAGATCTCACTGTGAATAACAACTGAATTCCAGCCTGGGCAACATAGCAAGACCCTGTCTCATAAAAATTTAAAAAATAAAAATAAATAAAAGTTTTAGAGTTTTAGAATTTACACATGACTTTAACTATGTAATTTTAATTAATTTAATAATTATATGACCATAATTGAATTTGAGTTAATATTTGTTCAAGTTGTGAGGCATGAATAGAGGCTCATTTGTGTGTGTATGGATGGGTGTGCATGCATGTGTGGGTGGGTGTGTTTATGGATTTCTCTTCTTTTCCCAGTCTTATTTTGTTTTAAAAAATATCCCTTCTGCATTGAATAACCATTATACCTTTGTGAAAAACAACTGACAATAGTTATGAGGCTGTTTCTATATTCTCTATTCTGTCCCATGGATCCATATATTAAGTCTTTCCTTAACCATACATTATTGATTGTTAGAGGTTTTTTAAAGCCTTAAAATCAGGCAGTGTATCATTCAAATTTGTTCTCATTTTTCAAAATTGTTTTTACTAGTCTAATTACTTTGCATTCTGCATAAACTTTAGAATTTTATCTACCTAAAAGAAAAAAAAAGATTTTGCTGATTTTCTGGCTGGTAGTTTCTTAAATCTATTGAATAATTTGTACAGAATTAACATCTTAGCAATGTTGAGTCTTCCAATTTATGATCATGGTATCTTTCTTCTTTGATTTCTTTCATTAATGTTTTATAGTTTTCAGCATGCAGATCTTGCACATATTTCATTGTATTTTCACCTAAATGTTTCATATTTGGGTGTTCTTTCAAATACTATTTCTGAAAATTTTAATTTACAACTGTGTATTGCACATGTGTTGCATATACAGTTGACCCTTGAACATTGTGGGGGTTAGGAGCACCAAACCCTTGGACAGTTGACAATCTGTGTATAACTTTTGACTACCCCAACACTTACAATAACCTACTGTTGATGTAAAGCATTACTTATAACATAAACAGTTAACACACATTTGTGTGTGCAATACTATTATAAAGTATTGTTAAAGTAAGCTAGAGAAAAGAAAAATGTCATTAGGAAAATCTTAAGGAAAAAATACATTTGCTATTCATTAAGTGAAAGTAGATCATCATAAAGGTCATCATCCTCACGTCTTAACACCAAGTGAGCTGAGGAAGAGGACAAAGAGATGAGGTTGGTCTTGCTATCTTAAGGGATGGCAGAAGCAGAAGAAATTTTAGATATAAGTGGACCTAGGCAATTCAAGTCTGTGTTGGTCAAGGGTCAATTGTATATGTATCATGTGTTTTAATACATGAACATGTGATTGTTTTCTGTGATCTTACAAAACTCTTCCAAGTTCTAGGAACTTTTTTGTAAATTCCCTATTGTTTTCAGTCTTTGCCTTCAAATTGAAAAAAAATGTTTTCTTTCCTTTCTAATATACCTTCTTTATATTTCTTTTTCTTACTTTATTTCACTGAATAGGACTTCTGTTCCAATGTTGAATAGAAGTGGTGACAGTAAACATCATTGCGTTGTTTCCAATTTTAGAGGGTAGCTGTTAATTTTTTGACCATTATGTTGGTAGTTGTACATGTGTTTGTTAAGGATGTTTCTTTCTAATCTTACTTCCTGGAATTTTTTTTTAAGCCATGTATGTATATTTAAATTTATGAATGCATTTTCTGCGTCTCTTAAGATGTTCTTATTTATTTGTTTTTAGTCTGTTAATATTGTAGGTTATACTTATTGATTTTCAAATGGCAACCAACTTTGCACTTCTAGATACATTCAACTGAAATATAATGTGTTTTCTTTTCAGTATAGTCTGGATTCAATTTGATAACATTTGGTTGAAAATTTTTGTGTATGTGATCATGAGGGTTTTCCCATAGTTTTCTTTTCATTTAATGTGTTTTTAAAAAACTTATCAAGGTGAGTTAGAAAATATTTCCTTCTGTTCTCTTTTCTGGAAGAGGTTGTGCAAGACTGGTTTGTGTCACCCTTAAATGTTAGGTAGAATTCTGCATTGAATCTATCAGCCTGTAATTTTCTTTGTTACAAAGTTTTTCATCATTAATTTGTCATAAATATGAAATATTTAGGTTATCTATTTATCTTTGAGTTTTGCTTATGTTTTTCAAGCAATTATGATCTTTCATTATTATCTTTTAAATGTCTGTAGAATTTTTAGTGATTTCTATCTTTTACTACATATATTGGTAATCTGTGTTCTCAGTTATTTTAATGGAAATTTTGACATGTATTTTGTCAATTTAATCTTTTAGAAGAATTGATTTTTTGTTTTATTGATTTTTCTCTATATTGTTGTTGTGTTAAATTTCATTGCTTTGTTCTCTTTGTCTTTTCTTCCTTTTGCTTGCTTTGGGTTTAATAAATCTTTTTCTAGTTTCTCAAGGTGAAAGTTAAGATTGTACATATATTTTTTGTTTCACTTTTTCTTTCCTTATATAACCTTAGTCATATAAATATACTCTAAACAATGTTTTAACTGCATCATAACAAATTTTGATATGCTGTATTTCTAAACTAATAGCGTTCATTTTTAATACAGTTTCAGACTCATAAAGAGTTAAGCAGAGAGTATAGACTTCCATATACATAGTTTCCTGTATTAAAATTTTACATTAGTTTAGTACATTTGTTACAACTAAGGAATGAATATTGACATTTGTTTTTACTAAACTCCTTAGTTTTACATCATTTCTTTTTTGCTCCTTTAAAAATTTAATATTTAAACATTCTATAACAAAAGGTAAGTGAACTTCATGTACAAAGGAATAATATAAAATTTATTTTGACATGAGACTAAACCTTAATATTCTGTGAAATATGTCATTATTGATCCATTTATTTTATACTATATTAATGTGAATCCTCATTTGATACATGAATAACATCGTTGAACAAGCAAAACCACTGGCAGATGCTCTGAGAGATGCCTGTGCTGGACGCAGGGGTCAGCACAGCTCACTTCAACAGGAGGTCATACGTTCTCCCCTCAGGGTGGGCTGTGTCTGGTTATTAATGCAAAAGAGCACTTCATCTAAGTTTTTTTTTTCAGTTTCTGTAACATAGGAATATGGTTTTCTTGTCCATTGAATATTTTCCAAAACATTTTTGCACTAAAGCAAACAATCTGACATTAGAAAGCAACTGTTGCCTTCTACTAGAGGACCCGTGGACCCTTTTAAACACTGTGATTGCTGCTTATTTAGGTTTATGGTTTCTGTTTTGTTTCTATAATATCGACAATACCTATGTTAATGTTGCTTTTTAAAAACAAAGCATTGTATCCAACTGAGGGAGGGATGGGAATGAACATGCTTAGTTCTTTACATATCGACAAGCAGAATCTGAATTGTACTTTAACAACAGCAAAAGTGACACAACTTTCTTATAATTTGTCTTCTAACACAAACTTTAAAATAACGTAAACACAACACACTTTTTTTAACGAAGCGTGGCATCCTGGGCTCCTGGCTTTGCCAAGCAGTGGCTGCAGATGGTGGGTCTCGGTAGAAATCCACCAACAGGGGAGTCCAGTGTCCAACGTAAACTGCGCACTTCTCTCTCTCTTTTCAAATTGCTTGTCCACTGCCAGGGACAGGGCCTGGAGGAAGCCCTCTTTGGTGACAGCAGGGGCCAAAACATACAGTGGGTGAGCCAGGAAGGGGACCTTCCTCAGGATAGGTCCGTGCTCTTCCTTGAAATTTCACTCAGAGAGCGGCTCAATGAAGCCGATAGTCTGCTGCCGGCGAGGGTACATGATCTGACATTCATTAGTTCCTCCAGGCATGAGAGGTAGATTCTGAACATGGCTGCCATAGAGGTGCAGCCCGAGATACTGCTTGATGTCAGCGCTGTCCACAACAGCCACGTCTATCTTCTCAGTGCTGTTGGAAGTAGTCAGAATCATGACGTTGGAATGTGTTTTAATCTGATCAAACTGGGTAAGGACAGCATTGACCACGCAGATGACATCTGACTCTCCACCTCATCACTCAGCACAATCTTCAGAGGGTCTTTACCAGGGGTCCTCAAACTACGGCCCGCGGGCCACATGCGTTGGTGTGAATTGTTTTTGTTCCCATTTTGTTTTTCACTTCAAAGTAAGATATGTGCAGTGTGCATAGGAATTTGTTCATAGTTTTCTTTTTAAACTATAGTCCGGCCCTCCAACAGTCTGAGGGACAGTGAATTGGCCCCCTGTTTAAAAAGTTTGAGGACGCCTGGTTTACCATCAATCAAATCCTGAATCTTCTGGAACATTTTAGGCACCAGCTTGCCATTCTCTGAAAACCACTTACAAAAGAGACTGTGACTGTTTATTTCTATTAATTGGCCATAACAGTACCTGCTGGAAAGCCCAGTGGTCAATTTCTAGGCTAATGCTTTACACAGGGATATATTTTCTGTTCCTAGAGGCCCATGTAGCAGCATCACCCGGTTCCAGGTATGAAGTCTGCAAACAATAAGGTCGTCATCACATAATCAAGGAGGTGTGACTTGGGATTGCACAATATACAGATGCTCTCCCAAAGCCCATGGAATTCAGCTGCAGGCAGAACCCAGTCATTTGCCACAATGATGTACTCCCTTTCTTCCCCCAAATTCTCACTGCTGAGGCCATCTTCATTCAGCTGGAAGATAGGCAGTGCACTAGCACATGCACTCAGATCAATGGGCTGTGGGTCTTTAGCCTTTAATTCTGTGTCAACAGGCACAGACTGCACGTTTCTTGTCAGAAAAGATTCATTGAACACAGTCCATGTGTAATTATCAAACACAATATTGTGTCTGTAGAACAGCTTTTTAGCATTCAGCTTTCTGACTTCCTTGTTTGCAGTACTGCCACCCAGCTGAAGCTCCTCCACCTCTGCCCGACGCAGGGCAGTGCCTGTTTCAGGTCGCTCACAGCCTCATCCAGGGCACAACCGGGAGCTGAAGGCACAGAGCTGGAGCATGGCCCCCGTCACATCGCACCCCACGCAGTTGCCACCACAGCCTTCAGTTTATGTTATTTCATTATTTTCATTTCATGCAGTTCTGTAGGTTTTGATAAATGCAGAATGACATGTATTATCATTACAATATCACACAAAATAGCTTAAACACCCTAAAAATTCTGTATGCTCCATCTGTTCTTTCCTCCCATCCCCAACACACTGGCTACCATTGATCTTTTTACCATTTCTATCATTTGCTTTTTCCAGAATGTTGGAATTATTCAGTATGTTGCCTTCACAGATTGGCCTATTTCAAGAAGCCATATATATTTAAGGTTCCTCTATCTCTCTTCATGGTTTGACAGGTCATTTCTTTTATCACTGATTAATTTTCCATTACATAGATGTACTACAGTTTGAATGTTTATCCATTCATTTATTGAAGGATATCTGAGCTTACAGCAATTATAAATGAAGCTGCTATAAACATTCACATTTAGTTTAGTGTGTGGACATTAGTTTTCAATTCATTTGGAAAAATTCTAAGGAGGGCAATTGCCAGATTGTATAGTAAGACAATCTTTAAATCTTTAGGTTTATAAGAAACTGCCTGTCTTTCTCTCTATCCCTCTCCATGTAAATGATATCTTGTTTTAGTTTTTGTCTTTTTTTTTTAACTTCAAATTTCAATTGCTCACTTCTAGTATTATGAAAACAATTGACTTTTTTTTTTTTTTTTTGCAGTTTTTGGCCAAGGCTGGGTTTGAACCCGCTACCTCCGGCATATGGTGCCAGCGCCCTACTCCTTTGAGTCACAGGGGCCACCCCAACAATTGACTTTTAGACATATATTAACCTTGTATCCAGCAACCTTACCATAATCACCTATTAGTTTCAGAAATTTTGGTTGATTCTTTGGGATTTTCTATATAGATAACCATATCATCTGCAAACAAAGACATTTTCATGCCTTGCTTTCCAATCTGTTTAACTAATACTTCTTTTCTTGTCTCGTTGGATGATTTTCAATGCAGTGTTGAATAAGAATGGTGAGAGGGGACATCCTTGCCTATACCCATTCATAGGGGAAAAGCATCCAGTTTTTCACCACTAAGTATAATATTAGCTGTAGGGTTTTTGTGGGTCTACTTTACCAAGTCAAGTAAATTCCCCCAGTTTGCTAGCATATTTTAATCATGTATAAATAATGGATTTTATTAAATACTTTTTCTGCAGCTATTGATACCATTTTATGACTTTCCTTTAGCCTGTTTGTGTGATGGATTGCATTAATTTATTTTCATTGAGCCAGCCTTGCATACCTGGGGAAAAATCTCATTAGTGTGTAATGTTTTATACATTGCTGAATTTAAAGTAATATTTTGAGAATTTTTTCTTTTTTTTTGTTTTTTTTTTTAAATACATGTATTTTATTATTCTTCATTACATTATTCCCCCACCCCCACCCCTCAGTGGTAAGACAGAATTGATTTACAGAAAAGAATACAGAAAACGCTAAAGCTCCTGGTAGAGGGAGAGAATTCAAGTGAGGAGAGAGAAGCTCTCTTGGTTCCTCTCCCGGTCTTTCCCCGTCTCCTCCTTTAGGCATTTAGCCTCAGGGTATATATAGGTGTATGGGTTCCTTGGCCAGGAAACGAATGAATACAGTCCCTTTCGCCGGGGGCAAGGTGGATGAGTGTATCAATGAATGGATACAGTCCATTCATGGAATTGAGGCCTAGGAAATTTACAAGAAATTGACCTAGGCATAGGAAATGGGGGTTCCACATTTAGTCCTAAGTGAAAAGTGAAGGAGACACCAAGGCACAGGTGTCTCCTCAGCAGTTGTCCAGGCTTTTTGCCTATTGGAGCCTCTGGTGGTCATTGGAGGTCCCCCTCCTTGCCTGTCATCCAACCCGCTGGCTCTTCAGCTGGCTGCCGCAGCAGCAACACCACCAAGGAGGAGGCGGCAGGTCCGCCAGCTCCACTGAGCTGGCTAGGGTGCCAGATGTCCTGCATCAATTCTCCCTCTCCGAGTAGAAACCCTAACTACTGTTAGGGAAAAGGGGGGAAGACTCGATCTAACTGCTTCCTGCTGAATCGGGCGATGATAGAAAGGGGGAGTTAGGGTTTCTCCGGAGGGAGGGTGATACAGGGGTTCATGGACTGGAACCATCTTTATTGCATGTGGCTTGATGACCTTTCTGGAAAACATAAATCTGATTAGTGTAATCAGTAATAGGCAAAGGTAGAACAGTGTCAGGTCAGAAGCACTTATTCAGTGATGCTAAAAG
>CAUYRH010007424.1:0-11521 GCA_963574655.1 Perodicticus potto
GCTTCATAAAGTCCCATAATTCTGTCAGTGAACGTACTGCTTTATCTCAAGAGCTTTGTCCTCTACCTCTGAGATTCTTTCTTCTGCGTGGTCTAATCTGTTGTTGATACTTTTTATTGCATCTTTAAGTTCTCTAATTGACTGCTTCAGTTCCTTCAGCTCTGCTATATCCTTTTTCTATTCTTCATATCATTCATCTCTTATTTGATTCTGTTTTGGATTTCCTTTGGTTATTTTCCACTTTATCAGCATTTTCCTTCATTGTCTCCATCATTTCCTTCATTGTTTTCATCATCTGTATTCTAAATTCCCTTTCTGTCATTTCTAACATTACTTTATAGGTGGAATCCTCTGTAGTAGCTATCTCATGGTCCCTTGAGGTTGTTGCTCTGGACTGTTTTTGCCAGGAATTTTCTGCTGATTCTTCCTCGTGAGTGTTTTTCTTTTATCTGTTTCTTTGCTGTAATTTTCCTTTCACTTCCTCTTGCTCTTTAAGTTACCATGCCTCTGAACTATGGTTTTGATGAATCCTTTTGGTACCTGACCAGAAGGATGAGAAGATTGATGAGCAAGAAAGGATAAAAGAAAAAAAAAGAGAAAGGAGAGGGGTTGAGTAAAAGGGAATATTGACAAAAAGAAGAGAGGCACAGAAAGAGGAATACAGGAGCAATATAGGTGTAAAGTAGGGTACTTTGACCCAAACTTAAAAACCCCAACCTCTGGGAGTACAGTGTTGGGTGATTCCCTTGAGGTCAGCAGCTCTTTGCTAGCCTTTTTGCATACAGTACCCCACCTCCACCAAGTAGAGAGGAAAGACAGAAATGCCACAAAACCAAAACAAGCAAACAGAAAACTTTACGGGATAAAATTGGGGGGAAAAACAAATAATAGGGGTAGAAACACTAGCAAAAATGAAATTCTAATTGTTAAAGAAGGCCACAATGGAAAATTATATTTAAACTAGAAAAATGAAGAAAGAAAAGAAAGAAAAAAAAAGGGAAAAATCTAGAGGGGAAATGCTGAAATTAAAAAACAAAAAAACAACCAAAGAAACAAAACAAAGCAGTATATATATCTTGCTGAATATTGTCTGGGCAACAGGTGATCTTCTGAGGTATGAGATGTTAATCACAGTGCTAGCACAGCTATACGAGATGGAGACTAGAGGCCTCTGCTGATTTCTCAAACCCATCAGGATGGAGAGCATAAATCTCTCCTCAGCTGACGTAAAAGGCACTTTAAACTGCTAACCTGGGCTAAGCAGAAGCTTTCTCAGGAAAGCACTTGTCACTAGGCTCACTCCTGAAGTGGCTGTCCACTTACCCAGTGTGCCAAAAACAGTCTCACTCTATGCCCCTTAGGGCCAAGGCTGTAAGGCATCTCAGTCCCCACCTTTAGGCTGCTCAGTAACTAGATTACTTGCCCAAGGTCTCCCACCTGATCCTTGCTCTGTGACCCTGAGGGTGGAGCTTGCCAGGGCAGTTCTCCCACAATGGCTCCATGTGGCCCACAGCCAAACACTGTTAGCCACGTCCAGCTCAGTGGCTCAGTCTGGGGCCCTAGACAAGGCTTAAAGTCCTCTGCACTCTTCCCCAAGTTCTCCCAAGGCAGTTCAACTGAGTGCCAAGTCAAAAAACAGCTCTCAGGTAAGGCCTTTCCAGTTTGCAATCTCTCTGCTGCTGTACTTACAGGTGTCGGCTGGATTAGACTGAACGAACACATGCAACCACTTGCCAGTTCTCCACTGCTTTTGTCCTCCTCATGGGGTCTGGAAGTCTCTTGCTGACACCCTTTGTCTCCAAAGGGATGTTTCTGGGCAGATCTCACCAGCCAGAGATGCCTGGAGTCTTCTCTCCCCAGTCTCACCATGCCCAGTTGCAAAGAAGCTGTTAGTCGGCCACCACCTTGCTCCCAATTTCATTCACTTTTTAATGATGTAAAATTCTATTTCCAACTTTCTATCTTGCCCCACTTTACTGTCTTCTTCTCCCTCTAAAATGTGCACGAGGGTTTGGTGCTATTGACAAGGGGAAATGGGTGGACCCTTACTTCTGTGACTGTGCACCTTTTCAGAAGGTGACAGTTCCCCCCCTACCCTGTGCTTGAGGACATCTATCTGAGGCTCAGGGCAGGGAGAGGGGCAAAGGTGCTCCCCCTCCTCTCCCTTTGTCCTGCCCATTCAGTGTTCACCCAGCACATATTTATTGAGCACCAACTAACTTTGTGACATAATTCTAAGTGTTGGGATATAGTGATAAATAAATCCATGTAGCCTGGCTCTCGTGAAGTTTACAGTTTAGTGGGGAAGAGAGGCACCAAAGAAGTAATCATGTCTGACACACGTAACATGCCGTGATGGGTGTTGTGAAGAAGTCTGTGAGGTCATGGGCCATATGGAGAGGGCTCTTGCCAGGAGTGATGCTTGGGATGTCTTGGTGGAGTGCTGAAGGGTCCACGTGAGGGAGGGTGGAGAGTTGGGGGGTGGAGACTCACCCCCAGAGCAACAGCAGGCTGCCAATGCTTTCAGCCAGAGTTATCCCATGACCTACATTAGACATGACAAGTTCACTCTGGCTACAGAGTGGAGAACAAGTCGTAGGATGATCAGACAGTGTGGGGGAAGCAAGGTTGAGGGTGTCAGAGTTACCAGGCAAGAGCTTATCCAGGCGGGGGGGGGTGGGGTAGTGTCTAGTTTCCTCCAAATGCTGTAACAAATACCAAAAACCAGGTACATAAAACAAAGTTTATTCCTTCAAGTTCTGGAGACCAGAAGTCCAAACATCAAGGTGTTGGCAGCAGGATTAGGGCTTCTCTAGGTTCAGGGTTGGGGACCTGCATTGTGGCTCTCTTAGCCTCTGGCGCTTGTCCCTAGACCTTGACATTCCTCATAGACATCTAGGTCCAGTCTCTGCCTCTGTCACCACATGGCATTTCCCTGCATGTCTCTGTGACCTGATGTCCATCTTTTCAGCCCAAGGTGGATCAGGCCCACCTTAATCTAGTTTGACTTCATCTTAACTTGACTATGTCTACAAAGACCCTATTTCCGGATTAGAACACATTTATAGCTTCTGGGTAGACATGAGTATTTTGGCGGGCAGGGATACTGAAAACGCAGCACTGTTGGTAACAGCAGAGATGGAGGGGCATGGTAAGAGTCAAGAGATGTTCAGACATGAAACCAACAAGGGGTGGGGGTTGGTCCACTCACTGTAGTTCTTTCTCTCCTCAAATAGTGTTTAAGGCTGGTGAGCTCTCCTGCCGTCTTCTGTACCATTAACAAACCCCTCCTACCAGAAGTGGGTTTAACCCTGGAGAGGGAGCTGGGGGCTCCTCAGTGTTGAGTCAAGCCACAGAATCCACCCCTTCCTCTGATGCTTTCGTGATCACTGATGCACCTTTGGACCCATCAGCCAGTTTGCATAGATCAACTTGACTGCGATGTCGATTGTGCACTGGGCTCCCTACTGAGAGGGAGCAGTAATTAGGGCGGCGGGCTTTCCCTGCCATGGACCCCCTCCTCTATGTGTCAGCAGCATCTGGTCCCCAGGAAGGGTCGTCCAGGCCGTGGGTGGTGTGGGACCCGACTGCCCGGCCATCCTGGTGCAGCGCTCCTTGACTGTGAGCGCCAGTGCAGGCTGAGTCCTGTGGTCCCCGCTTCTCCCCCTCACTTTCCTGCTCTCTTCCTTTCCTTCCCTTCCCTCTACAGTGAGTGGAGCAGCACCTCCTCCTCTTCCTTTCCACCCTCTCAGATCTGGTGGGGTGTAGGATTCTTCCTCCTCTGCCACCCCTGGGCTCCTCCCAGCCCTGGTGCTCTCCAGCCCTCAAGCTGGGTCTGGGCCTCTCCCAGCCTGCCTTTGACTTGATTCATCCTCTGATGCCTGAGTCCTGTCTCCATGCCCCGGCCTTGGAGCACACCTGCCACTGTGTGCTGTCCGTGTGGACACCAGCAGAGCCAGGGACAAGGTCATTTTCTGCTGAGAGCAGTGACAGATCACCCACCACAGCTGAAGTGGTGTAGATGGGGGATGAGGGAGGGGTCCAGGTCAGCAGCTGTAGCAGGAAAGGGGCTGGGGGGTGGGCCAGGATGGCGAGGGGAACAAGCAGCGCATGTCTGGGAGTGAGGACCTGGTCTGCCGAGAGGGGGACCTGGTCTGCTCGGGCCTGGCCCTGCCAGTCTGCAGGGTACAGAGTCCGCTTCCAGAGGTCAGACCTGCAGGTTAGTGCTCGACTGCTGTGATTACATCTGCAGAGGCTCCTTTGTGTCTGGAACTGAAGCCAGGATGGGGCACACATTCCCTTTGCGATTACATCTCCAGAGGCTTCCTTTATGTCTGGACCTGAAGCCAGGACGGGGCACGCATTCCCTTGTCAGTCTCCGTCCCCTTGCTTTGTCCTCCTGTCCTCATCTCCAATGTCTAAGGACCCACCATGCTTTGTCCGAAGTAACAAGTTGTCAGGGAAGGGACCAAGAACAGAAACATGCCCGGGTATTACAAGGCTTGAAGAGGAGGCCTGCCACACGGTGGCAGGTGTGGTCCAAGGCCAGGGTGAGAGAGACAGAACTCAGTAATCTGATTGAATGGTCGAGTTTCCCACCGGTGGTGAGATTTCCTCTGCAGCAGAGATGCGAACGGCCCCCCAGGGCGGCAGCCAGGGATGCAAGTGGCAGATCCATCACTGCCCTGTGCTCCGTCCATTTATACTCAGCAAGTTGGCTTGTTCCCCTTAGGCTTTGGAGGACAAGTCACTTCCCCTCTGGGTGACATTCTGTGTAGGTAAGTCAGGAAGCCAGCTGTGAAAAGCTGGGAGAAAGGCTCTATAAGGCCACGTCTTCCCCAACTCCCAAGAACATGGTGTCTCCTTCCTGGAGAAAGACAGAGAGGGAGGTTAAAGATCTCTCAAATGGCCCAATTCCATCAAAAATGTGTGTGAATTAGAGATGAGAATGTTAAATCTTGCCCCACAAAGAAAACCCATTTCTTTACAATGCTGAGAATCGCCTCCCAAAGATCAGATTTCTACATTCTCACTTTGATATCATGGCCTTTTGAAAACAAGGAATATCCAAGTAGCGCCTGAAGAACATTTATTGCAGCTTCGTAGACAAGTTTTTAATATTCCCGGCTCTTAACACAGTGGTTGTCAACCTCAGTGGGTGTCAGAATTCTCTTGGTTCTTTAAAAATTCAGATGCCAGGCTCTGCCCCATTGCTGTGAATCCACCGTGCTGTGGTGAAGCTCAGGCCTCTGTCTTTTTAAAAGCAGCCCTAG
The DNA here is from genome assembly GCA_963574655.1 of Perodicticus potto. NCBI lineage: Eukaryota > Metazoa > Chordata > Mammalia > Primates > Lorisidae > Perodicticus > Perodicticus potto. The sequence continues at coordinate 5,274 of CAUYRH010007424.1, forward strand.
GGATTGCAATGTGAGCCAGAGGTGGGGGAACTACTGCACCAAAAAAGAAACCCCCCCACAAATAAAGTAAAATAATATGAAGCTTGGGAGTGTATATTGTGCCAAAAAGAAAACCCCCACAGATAAAGTAAAATAATATGGCTCAATCTGTCCTATATCTAGGACAGAAATTTCAGGAAGATTAAAAGACATTTTGAGTTTACCACTATCGACAAACAAAATGTTAAAAGTGTAATCAGAAGCACACTTGAAAAATGTGCAGCCTAGACGTTTTAAAACGTCTTTGCAAGAATTCTTGATTTCCTGCTGAGGTATCTTTTATCTTAACTTTCCTACTCAAGAAGTAAATAGAGAAAGAACTTTTTTTTTCCTTCTATAAAAGGAAACTATAACAAAAATAACCTGGAAGTATTATTGTTTTTAGGCAGACATAATTGAGTTACTTGGGGACGTTTGAAAAGACCAATTGAATCACTGCTTCCTGCTGGTGTGACTTAGGTTTCAGGAATCATTGCACGTGTCGGTTGTATTTTGTAATGCTTTGGATAAAAATAGCTCGATTGCAAGAACTCCAGTATGATCAAGAAAATTAAAATAGTTTCCTTTAGCTTCACCAAGGAAAGACACGTTTTCCTCTGAAATGTCATGACTCATGCCAAATGGTTAAATAAAAATGCACATAGAGCACCAATCTTTCCTGTTTATTGCTTTTTCAGTAGAAGCTAATTGAAGAAAACATCTGCATCCATTTTCCCCTTTATTTTTGTGGATTCTTTTCTTACACTCCAACACAAAGCGTCTCCTGACATCATTTACTCAGGCAGTGATCCGATGGACGGCTTGCAGTTTTCCCTTTCGGGCGATGACATAAATTACTCCCCAGTGAGCTATTTACCATGTCATTCTTTAACCTTGAGCCAAGTGCACACATTCTGGGGACTGAGCATCACAAGGGCTCTGCAGCGTAGGGTCACATTGGCCAGCTCTCTTGTCTCGTTGCGCCCTTTGTAACTTGCCTGTGATGTACATACTTCTGGCTTCTTGCTGAGTATGGGCAGAGGCAGAGCCGGTAGCCCTTCGCTCAGTTGTAAGAATGTACCTGTGCTCAATTCAAAGTCCTCCCCCAGTAGCCCCTGCCACCGCCTTAGACAGCACAACTCATGTGGTTTGATACGACCTGGGCTCTGCGGACTTGTCAAGAGCCAAGGGGGCGCTAAGAGCATGGGCTTTAGAGACAGATTCTGCCCGAGTCTGAGTGCTGCTCCCCCCACACCAGCTCCAGTTCCTCCAGTGTTGGAGGGAACGTGGTGCCTGAGGCAATAAACATGAGTCTCGTTCCTGTTCCCCACCGCAGGTGCCCGTGTCTTTAGTGGAGTTCCCCAGATGCAGAGCCCAGACAGGGATTCATGCCCACGTTTATGAGAATGAACGCTGTCAGGAGAGAGTGCTGAGGGAGAACTGGACAGGCCAGGACAGCTCAGAGGAGAAGCCAGGCAAAGATGCGGTTCCAGACAGTCCAGCTCGGCCTGATCCACAGAGATGGAGCTCGGGAGTGGACACTGAACAGAGTTTGTCCCACCTGGAGACAAGGCAGGCTTCTGTAACCCTGTCCCAGTCATTCATTAGTCACAGGCCTTGAGGGGTGGGGGTAAGTCTTAGACAACTTCAGGCCAGGTGGGTTCAAGGACAGCTTCTAGAGAAGATACTGGTGTGAGCCATTAGCTGAAGAACGTGCAGCCAGGGGAGGGGCCCCGCAAACTAGGGCAGGAGATGCAGGAAATCTGGGTGGGGCATTGGCAGTGACTGCTGTAGTCCTCCAAGTGAGGAGGGGTGGGCGGAGTTGGTGACCCCAGACTTGCCACAAGAGCAGCTGAGCTTTGCCTGATATAGCCCAACCTCTCCTTGGGGCTGGCAATGGCCTGGCTCAAGACGGATGCTGGGCTAGGCCACCAGGTCTTCATGGATGAAGGGGAAACCTCTTACTGGAGGCCACTTGCATGTCTTTGTTTAATTCAACAAATAGTTACTCAGCACAAGTCACTGGCCTAGAAACTGAAAATGCAACCGTGGATGTGACAATTACGTTCACCACCCATATGGGAGCCTTCGGTGTGGCTGAGGTGAATGGACGGTGAATGCAGAATTACAGTGGCAGTGCGCTCTCAGGGAGGAGCGAAGGAGGGGAGAGTGGAGCAGGAAAGGCATCGGTTGAGATGCCTGGTCAACTGAGAACCAAGAGATATGAGTGAGTGAGGACTTGCAGTTTGTGGGTTTGTGAGGGAGCAGGGTCCAGAACTTCCCAGCCATGGCCACAGCATGTGAAAAGGCCCTGTGGCAGGGAAGGTATTGGCAAGTTTGGGGTAGTGAGGAAGGCCGGCGACAGCCAGAGAGGACCATTAGGTCTGTAGAATTCCCTTGTAGTCCAGAAGCAGTCTCTGAAAGGATATTAGCATGATTCCGATTTGCATTTTTATACATAAGGACTGTTAGGGTTGCTGGGAAGGAAATGGGGAGATTGTTTTCTCTGAATACAAGAAGAGAAGGAACTAATATTTACTTACTATGTGAAATGACTTTACAAATGTTTCTTATTTAACCCTCACAACAGGCCTGTTTTTGGTTGTGGGTAGGGGGAGATCTGGATATTCAGTTGTTCCGGAACATTTGTTGACAAACCATTCCTTTCTCCGCTGAATTGCTGTTGCTTGTCGGCCACGTACACATGTGTGGGTCTGTGTCTGGGTTCTCTGTGCTGCTCCGCTGACCCAGAGTCTTGATCTCTGTGGCTTTGTCGTCTTCAGTCAGAGAGGGTTAGTCCTCCAATGTCGTCCTCCCTTTCAGTCTCTCGGGAATCACTGCCCTTTGCTGCCTGATGTCCAGTGTTTGAAAACTATCGTTCTGTAGATTTAGTCATGTGTTTTGACTATCTCAGAAGGGAAGGTTCCTCCGCTCCCTGCTAACCAGTTGGGTTGGAAGCAAAAGTTCTTAGGATAGTTCCTTAAATGCCTCTCCTCCGCCTGCTCTGCTGGCCCATTTCTGCCATTGCCATGTGGGTCGCCCAACTGTTCTTTGGGAATCTTGGCCTTTTGCGTATCACATCCACCTCCTTTTTCTTTTTCTTTTACTGTGATTTCTGGGAGAATTTGTCAACAGTTTCTTGACTGAGTTTTCAGCACACTTAATTACTAATTACTGCTTTTCATTTGGGTGTTTGTTCTCAAGTCGTGTTTTTCATCTAATAGTGATCTGTCCTGGGCTCAGGTCATTCTCTTTTTATTTATGAAAGGTCTTTTCAAATATTGCTGAGATTTAGTATTTCAACATACATATAGTGTTTTTTCCTGTCTCTTGGGACCTCTTAGTCTATTTTTTGCTGTTATAACATAACACCACAAGACTGGCTAATTTGTCATGAATTGGAATGTATTTGGCTCATGGTTCTGTAGGCTGGGGAGTCCAAGAGCATGGCGCCCACATCTGGCAAGGACCCTTGTGCTGTGTACACCAACCACAAGAGAGTGAGATGCTAGCTCATTTTTTTTCTTCTTCTTTTTTTAATGTTTGGGATTCATTGAGGGTACAAAGAATTAGGTTACACTGATTGATTTGTTAGGTAAAGTCCCTCTTATACTTGTGTCCCACCCCCCAAGAGGTGTGCCATACACCATGACCCCCATTTCCCTCCTTCCTCCCCTCTCCCTGCTCTGTTCTTTCCCTACCCACAACCTATATTAGCTCATTCACTGCCTTCATATTAGAATTGAGTACATTGGATTCTTGTTTCTCCATTCCTGTGATGCTTTGCTATCACTTTTATAACAGACTTACTCTGGTGATAATACCATGAATTGTGCCTATTAAAGTTCCCACCTCCCAATACTGTTGCATTGGGTATTAAGTTTCTAACGTGTGGACTTTGGGGAACACAGCATAGCAAGTGAGGTAGTGTCTGTTTCTATTTTTCAGGTCACCTCTGTTCAACAGACTGAGTCTTCTCATGCATTCATTTCCACCCCCCCACCCCACCCCGCACACTTTTTATCCATCCTAAATTCCTAACATTTACTAAGGCTTGAAATGGTTACAATTAGTGTACATTTCTTAGAAACTCAACTTTCATAGATTGGGGGTACAGCTATCTGGGATCTGCAGCTGAGGCAGCCCTGAGCTTTGGTCACAGTCCCCTGAATTAGCAGGGCCATTGCCCACTGCTCGCCCTGGAACTCTGCCCCTCAGAGGTAGCCTGCAGCAGCCTCAGGCTCTCTGCCTGGTGGGCTGGCTGCTTAACTTCAGGGTGATGTGAAGGCTTCTGCCTGGTGCCTCTGTGTCCAGACCCTGGGCCACTCGCCCTCTGCTTCCTGACTCTCTGCTGTCCCCCTCCTGCCTGGGGTTCTGGAAGCTTCCTTTGGGAACCCCCCTCTGTTCTTCTCAGGCAGGTCGCTCCTCTTGTGTGTTGGGCCATGGGCTGTTCATACTCAACTCCAGCCCTTCCCTGGAGCACTTTTTGCAGAAACTCTGCAATATCTCACTGGTCTATTTAAGGCCTCTTCCACTGTTTTTCTGCATGGGTGCAGATTTTTCCAGCTAGTTTTGTATGTTTTAGAAATCATTTCATTAGCAAATTGCAAAGTGTTGTGTAGGGGAGGGGGACAGGGCCTGAAATTGCCTTCTTGAACTCCCCTCTGTCAGGCTGGGCTCTTGCCACACACCAAACTGCCTTTCTCCAGCAGAGGAGGGTTAATCATTTACCGTTAAAATTAAAACCCTCAGGCTTGCATTTCTGGCATTTTTGTAGCATGATACCCCAAGAGGAATGTATTTCTTTTAAATCACACTTCAGCATATTCTAAACAGGATGAAGAATTTGTACTTTTATCTACAGATTAAATAGCAGAAGAGGTGCTGGCCCCGGGGTGGGGTGGGGGACTGCGGGGTGATGATTTTATAATGGACAGCAGAGCAGCAGGCTGCAGCAGGGGCGCCGTGATGCTGGCTCACGCTGGGAATGTGAATGCAGCAGAGAGCATTCTGTGGAGATGTGGAGATTCTGGGGCCTTTCAGAGATCTGGGAGAGCCCAGTTGTTGAGGGCAGAGGTGGCATGGGAGTTCTTGCGCCGTGGTGTGGATTCACCCCACATGTTCCAGGCTCGGTTTTTCCATTGCTCACGAGGTGATGATCTGTCTGCCGCACTCTGCGGATTGTTGCTGCCCTGCGTGTGCCATCCTGCTGCCTGCTCCTTGCCTAGTTATGCCTCATTAACACCTCCACAGATGGTGGGGTGGGGACATGGGATATTGACATTGCAAACCAGACTGCTTGGCAGAGTCTGCAGGACCTGTCAGTCACCGGCCCTGGGAGTCCCTTTTGCCAGTCCTAATCAGGAGCCCTGGGAGCTTTTCTCTTCTTTTATTATTCCATGGCCACAGATGAAGAGTCCTAACCCAACCCCAGCTGCCATCTTCCTTGGTCAGGAAAGAGAGAAGGCCTGGGGTGGGTGGTTCTACAAACCTGTCCTTACTCTGAGGGTCAGCCAGGAGCCCCATGCAGGCCGGTGAACATGGTTGTTGCTGATTCTTCTTCCTCACACACTCTGTGTAGACTGTTGCTCTTGTTACAGCCCAACCAGCCCATTGCCCACTGTTCAAGAAGAAGCCAAATAAGTACACTGAGGCAGCAGGGGCTATACCAGAGAAAGAGGTTAACGCCACAGGAGCATGAGGAAGTTCTCAAATCCATCTCCCTGAGAATTTGAAAGAAAGGGTTTATAAAGATAGTTTGGCAGGAGAAGAGGGCTAGGCAATTGGGTGTGGTAATTAGCTGGTTTCCAGGCAGAAGCACAGGAGTGTAGAAATTGTCCTTTGCTGAGTTGGATTTTGGGTGGGGGTCTCAAGACCAGTTGAGTCAGGTCCTTGGTATGGGCTACGGGTGTGTGTGGGTCTGCCCTTCCATTGGAATGCAGGGCCTGGAAGACATCTCAAAAACTAGCCTCAGGTTTCATGAGGGTGATGTTATCTGTGGGAACAGTAAAGAAAGCTAAGAATCTGTGTGACCATCAGCTATGTGACTCCTGAGTGGTGAGCAGTTATAGGAGAACGAGCCAGGCAGCAGTAGCTGGTTATTTATATATATAAATATATATATATATATATATATATATATATATATATATATATATATATATATACACACACACACACACATATATATATATGTATGTATGTATGTTTTTTTTCCCTACCACAATCCC
>CAUYRH010007426.1:0-11819 GCA_963574655.1 Perodicticus potto
AGGCAGGAGACTCGCTTGAGCCCAGGAATTGGAGGTTGCTGTGAGCTGTGATGCCATGGCACTCTCTCCAGGGTGACAGCTTGAGGCTCTGTCTCAAAACAACAACAACAAAAAATTTATGTATGGTGAGCGATAGATACCTTGTTTCATTCTTCTGCATGTAGCAATCCAATGTTACTGGCAACATTTATGAAAAGAGGATATCCTTTTACCAGTGTATGTTCTTATCTACTTTGTCAAAGATTAGTTGGATTTAAGTATGTGGTTTTATTTCTAGGTTTTCTATTCTGATTCGTTGATCTATGTGTCTGTTTTTATGTCAGACCTAGTATTTTGGTTACTATAGCCTTGTAGTATAATAGGAAATATGATGCCTCTAGCTTTGTTCTTTTTGTTTATGATTGCTTTGGCTATTCAGACTGTTTCTTGGTTTCATATGAATTTTAAAAATGTTTTGTCTAATTCTGTGAAAAATGGCATTAGTATTTTGAGAGGAATTACATTGAATGTGTAGATTGCTTCAGGCAGCGTGGTCATTTTAACATGGGTCTTCCATTCCATGAGCATGGATATTCTTCCATTTGTTTGTGTCATGTATAACTTCTTTCATCAGTGTTTTATGTTTTTCCTTGTAAAGATATTTTACCTCCTTGGATAAAAATTATGTCAAATCAAAAGTTATGATTAACTTTTAAAGTTAATCAAAAATTATGTTGAATCAAGCTCAAACAAGAAGCAATACAAGTAGTCAAAGTATGCACCTAAACCGTTGACAGAGTTTTGCCATTTTAACAGTAGCTTGTGTATGCCAGCAGCAAAGAAGCCTGGAGGGTGAGTGGAGATGAAATCATAAACGTCATTTTCCACAGCTTGCTCGTAATTAAATATTTTTCCTTGCTAGAAGTGGTTGAAAGCCTGGAAGAAGTGGTAGTCAGTTGGTACAAGGTCTGGTGAATCTGATGGATGACAGTTTCCAAGTTTGTGTGACAATATTCTCTTGCAAGAGGATTGGCCTGTCTCTGTTGACAAATGTCAGCTGCTTAAGGCAAGCATCCTCACCATGTCATCCATTTGGTTGCAGTAGACATCTGCTATAATCAATTGACCAGAATTCATAAAGCCACAGTGAATAATACCAATGCTAAACAAACAGACACTATTAGCTTTTTTTGATATTTGATTTTGGACTACTTTTCAGCATTTAATCTTTGTCTAACCTTTGTGCTGAATGCTTGTGATTGTCAAAAAGAATCCATTTTTATCACATATAACAATATAGTGCAGAAAGGGTTCACCCCTATGTCACGACAATAAAGAAAGACAAGCTTCGGGACAGATGGTTCTCTTCTGACACTCATTTAATTCATGGAGAACCCATCTATCCAGTTTCTTTACCTTGCCAATTTGTTTCAAATGGTCCAATGTTGTTGGAAAAGTACCATCAAACTTTGCTGCTAATTCACACATAGGTTGAGATACATTCACTTCTACTACAGCTTTCAACTCTTATCCACCTTGGTCTCAGATCACCCACATGGCTCTTTTACAACATTGAAATCACTAGAATGTAACTTCTCAAACCAAAATTTTGTACTGTGTATTCATGAGCCACATCCTTCCCAAACACTTCATGAATATTTCAAGTTTTCTTCACTGAATTGGTTCCATGGTGGAACTCATATTGAAAAATAACATAGATTTTTGATTTACCCATGGTTTCACAAAAATTGCTCTAAAAAATTTCTTTTGTGAGATAATCAGATGTCAAAAAGTGTGTTTGAAACAATGAGAATGTACCTTCACAATTAAAAAAAAAAACAAGAAACATCAAAGTGAAATGTCAGAGATATCAACTGTCAAACTTAATACTTAAGGAATATTTAGTACTTACTTCATAACCTAATATGTTCCTAGGTGTTTTATTTATCTTTTTGAGCTATTATAAATGGGATTGCCTGTTGGTTCTTAGCTTGACAGTTTTTGGTATACACATATAAAATCACTACTGATTTTTGTACACCGATTTTGTATCTTGAAACTATACTGTAATTTATTTATCAAATCTAAGAATTGTTGTTGGAGTCTTTAGGGTTTTCTAGATATAAGACCATACCATCAGTAAACAGAGAGAATTTAACTTTCTCTTTTCCAATTTGGATGCCTTTCATTTCTTTTCTTAACTGAAGTCCTAATAAAAGAGAAAGAAAGAGGACTGTAATTTTAAGTGACATTTTGTTTTATTACTACAAAAATAATAAAGTTCATTGTAGGAAAATTCAGACAATTCTAAGAAGAAATTATATTGTTTGGAGTATATTTCCTTGCTACATGTATCATTTTTATACTTTATTATGTAATGTAATCCTAACACTCTTGGGGGCCTCAGGCAGGTGGATTGCCTGAGCTCAGAAGTTTGAGACCAGCCTGACCGTGAGACCCTGTCTCTACTAAAAGTAGAAAAGCTAGCCAGGTGTTGTGGCTGGCACCTATAGCCCCAGCTCCTGGGACAGTTGAGGCAAGAAGATTGTTTGAGGCTAGGCGTTTGAGATTGCTGTGAGCTATGATGCCATGGCCCTCTACCCAGGGTGGCTGAGTGAGACTTTGTCTCAAATACATATATCTATATATAGTAAATACATATACACATGTACACGTGTATATATGTATATGTATCTCAAAAGAAGGTTGTAAATTCAGCTATTGGCAAGACTTTGGGCAATAGGGAAAGTTTGGAAAGCATTGCTGCCTCCCTTAGCTGATTGCTTCAGAGAATTCCTGCTGGTGAAAAGGAGAGATGTGAAACATACATTACAAGTCATGCAAAAACAGTCATTCCTAGGTCTATATGTTTATGGACGTATTTCTTTTCTAGGGCTCCTGTAACAAATTAGCACTAACTGTGTGGCTTAAAATAATAAATATTTATTCTTTCACAATTCTGGAAGTTTACAATTAAGGTATCAGGCAGGACTCTGCTGCCTGTGACGGTTCTAGGGAAGAATCCTTCTTTGGCTCTTCGTAGCTGCAGGTGTTCACCTGCAGTCCTTGGCTTTCTTTCAGTATATAAACACATCACTCCAAACCTGGCCTGTGTCTTCACGTGCTTGGTATTCTTGCCTGTGTGTGTCTCTTCCTTTAAGGACACCACTGACTGTATTTAGGGCCCACCCTCATCCAGTAAGTCCTTATCTTAAATAATTACATCCTCAAAGTCTCTATTTCCAAATAAGGTCACATTCTGAGGTTCTGGGGAGAGACTATTCAATCCAGTACAACAGGTATGAGTATTTTTTTTTTTTTTTTTTTTTTTTTGTGAAAGAGTCTCAAGCTGTTGCCCTGGGTAGAGTGCCATGGCGTCACATCTCACAACAACCTCAAACTCTTAAGTGATTCTCTTGCTTCAGCCTCCCAAGTAGCTGGGACTACAGGCAGCCACCACAATGCCTGGTTTTTTTTTGTTTTGTTTTTGCAGTTGGCCGGGGCTGGGTTCGAACCCACCACCCTCGGTATATAGGGCCAGCACCCACTCACTGAGCCACAGGCACTGCCCAGGGTATGAGTATTTGTACTCGTATATATCTGTGGGGGGTGGGCTGGGGTGCTATCATAATCTCTCTGAGAATGTACAAAGCTTATTTCCACTTTAAGTGGTTTATTGTGAGAATTATGTCAAATTGGGCAAAATGTTGGAAACCATTGGCCTACAACAATACTTTAAAATTCTGTGTTGAATATTTATTCTTTGCTATTCCATAAGCTTACTTTCCTTGGATTGTGATAGAAAACCAGTCATTTCAGAGAATCATTAAATAACTATTTGAGAAAATACAGTGTTAATAAAGTGTGAACTCATGACTTTTCTGATTATTTCCTAAAATAAAAGCTTCAGCCATTTTACACTTTTATTTTTATTTTTATTTTTATTTTTATTTTATTTTATTTGTAGTTTGTGGCCAGGGCCAGGTTTGAACCTGCCACCTCTGGTATATGGGGCCAGCGCCCTACTCCTGGAGCCACAGGCACCACCCTGCACTTTTTAAAGATTAGAAGAAACTTTAGACGTGAATCTCAGGTCTTGTTCTTTTACAAATCAAAACGTCTTATAAATTCCATCTGCTTATTATTTGCATAAATTTATGATCAAGTCATACTTCATTATATCTTACTATCAAAAACTAAACCAAAGTCAGAGATTTAGAATGAAACTCAATACTGTGTGAGGATGTAGCTTAGTAAAAGCTCTCTTGTAGCCTTCTGTATAGTTTCTTTTGGCTCTTAAACTAAAAATGTTGAACATTTACTCATTCACCAACCTAATTATTTAGGTGTAGTATGCATTATTCATGTGCTGTACTAATCACAGAACTGGAATGATAAACATGCCAATGTATATGTGCGGCAATATTTCTTTATCATTTAACAAATAATCATTGCACATCTGCTATGTGGAAGATACAATATCAGGAACTTCTGACACAAGAGTAAACAAAGTAGACACTTTTCTCTGCGCTACTGACAGTATGATTAATCAGATAATCATATAAATAAGATATAAAATGAGCATTATGAAAAATGCTGTGAAGGAATGCTAAATAGTGCTCACCTTTTGGAGCTTATAAGGTTTGACTTGTTCTTTGAAGGAAGACTATACAGATACTCAAAAAAAACTTCCCTGAGAAACTGACTTTGGAACTGAGAGCCAAACGATTATTGGAAATTAAGTAAGGGTAGGAGGATGTGTGAGGATTCTAGGAAGCAGAAATGACATATAAATAACTCTTATACTGTAGGGAGTATGAGTTATTTGAAATGAAAGGAGATAGTGTGGTTGAAAATGTCAACCTAAGGAATGAAACCAAGGCAAAATTAATACAGAGATTGTATTTGGGCCAGGGTTGAAGACTACATCCTGGAAAACATGAGGACTGTGAAGTCGGGAAATGCTTGTTCAGCCATTGTTACAAGCAGGTTTTTAAAAAGCAGAAGGGGACAAGGAGTGGACGGATACGAAGTTATTTGACAGGAATTCTCATCGGTTTGTAGATGAAACATTAATTAGTGATCAGCTGTACATTGTTGAATTATTGGGTATGAGTTATGGTGTCCGGTGTATATATGGCATTTAATGACTAGTTAGCATTAGTCTAAAACTCACATAGAAAGTGGCTTCAAGAGGTAATTATTAGCTCTAGGGATAATAAGATGTGACTGCTTGAGAATTTAAAGAGGCTAACATTCCTCAGATAAAAGGTCACTTTTCTTTGTCAGGTCACAGGATAAGAGGGAGCTTGATGCAAAATGAGGCAGGAGAGCTATGGCAGGGGCCAGACCAATTAGAGCCTTTTAAAAGATTTAAGATTTAAGTGTTTTAAGAGCAATGGGGAGGCTTTAAAGATTTTAAGCTTTGTGTGTTGGGGGGGTCTAGTGGAGAGGGGGAGAGTATGACAGATCATATTTTTTTTTCCAGAAGATTAATACCGAAGGACTACAAGGGGTAAAGTGTGGTTGAGAGAGACCAATGACAAGGCTATTGGAGTTTTCCTGCCACAAGATAGCTTGGGTTCTACAGTGGGCAGTGGAAGTGGAGAAAGATTTAAGCCTCAAAACCTACCCTCAATACTTGGCCCTCTTCAATTATTTAATTCATTTTCAAACCAAGTTATGTTATGTGCCTGTGACATAAAAAAAATAGCCTATAGTTTGGAGGATTTTTTTTGGTCTTCACCTTCCAGTTAGAAATCTAAAAAAAGAAGGCAATTCATTGCCTCACTTAGTCCTACCCTACTTGGAAACTTGCTATTTCAAAAGTCCATTGATGGTCAGGCACAGTGGCTCACCTGTAATCTTACCACTCTGGGAGGCCAAGGAGGGTGGATTACTTAAGCTCAAGAGCTAGAGATCAGCCTGAGCAAGAGTTAGACACCATCTCTATAAAAAACTAGCCAGGCTTTGTGGCAGGCACCTATATTCCCAGTTACCTGGGAGGCTGCAAGAGTTTGAGGTTGCTCTGAGCTAAGACACCAAGGCACTCCAGTGAGACCGACAAGTGAAACTCTGTCTCAAAAAAAGAAAAAAAGTTCATTGATAATTGTGTATGACAATTGCTTTGATAATTATTATATGACAGTATTGGAGAGTATCCCCTTGCATCCTCAGTTTCAGAGTTTCATAGGTATACCTTAAGCTCAGTGACAACCTAAGCCTTATTGCTTGTTGAAATGTTCTTTTCTTTCTGGATCTTCTACTTTTATTATTACACCTTTTCTTTTTAAAAGACTGTCATGGATGGTTACATTTTGTATTGATTTATTACTGATATCTTTGTCTTAAGTTCCTATAAAAGGTGATACTTAATTACATGGATTACCATCTCCTGAGGATAAAGCCTTAGATTACAGTCACAGGAACAGGCTGTATTGTCTTCCTCAGAATTTTCTTAGGTTTTTTCTTTATGTTTTCCTTTCATGAGGTTCATTAATTGACTTCCTATTTAGTGTAAAACACTGTGTAAAATAAGTGAACTTATCAGTGATTTGCAATTACCTTTTACAACCTTCATTATTTATGAAAATGATGTATATACCAACATCATTTTGAGAATAATGTAGCTTTCATATTGGTTAGTAGTGAAATAAACAGACTTTACATCTTTAAATTTCAATAAATTCCTCTATCATTCAAGAAAGATAAATGTCGATAATACTTAGCAAGAATTATTATTATTAAAAAGTATTAGAATCTAAGGATGTATTGCCTGCAGTTGGGAACATACTTAATAGAAAAAGAATAAAACTAAACATTTTTCTTCTGATGATACATCACCTTAGAAATTTTAAAATATATATAGTCATGTCCCACATAATGATGTTTTGATCAATAAAGGACCACATACCTATACGACAGTGGTCCCATAAGATTATAATGGAGGTGAATAATTCCTTTTGCCTAGTGTCATCATAGCCATCGCAGTACATAAATACTTCCAATGCATTACTGTTGCCTACAGTATTCAGTACCCTAACATGCTGTCCAGATTAATAGGCTATTATCTTGTCAGGTTCTAATCAGCCTAGTTGTGTTAACTAGGACTGAGGGGTAGAGTGGAGGAGGTTCACAGTGACTCAGTGGCCAATTAAATGCTTTCTAATTTATAGTCATTGTGAAGCTTTATTTGTGTAAATAAATTCAACACACAGGCTGTACTAAGAGAGAGAAAACCAACACACTCTGAGGAACTGAGCAAATCCGGATTTCTTTCTAAATGCTGACCAATGAAAATGGGGAGGACAGGATTGTTAGTGCTGTTTTCCTGACAGAATTTCATAGAGCTCAGGCATCTCAGCCATGGTCAGTTTCTTTTCTGTTTTTATGGTCCTCCTCAGGAATACCCATGATCTTATCTCAGCCACCTTTTAGCTTCACCTCTTTATCGGGTCCGGTGGGGCAGGGGACATGGGACCTGGTTATAGCAGGTGTAATATTACCACCCCAGCTCCTGCACATATGCTTATCACTTTGAGGGGTCAGCAGTTTCACTGTAGACTGAGTCACTTGTCATAAATACTTGAGACATTTAGGGTCACGAAAGCTTATTATATATCAACTATCCCATAAAGCCAAGTTACGTATTAGACTATCCCATCTAGGTCTATGTAGGTACACTCTGTGATGTTTGCATAGCATGGAAATCACCTGTTACCTAACAATACATTTCTTAGAGCATATATTCATCATTAAGTGCATGACTGTCAGTACATTTAGTGACACAAATGACAAGCTTCCCAATCATGTTTACACCAGCTGGTGAAATTCTAGCCAGTTCAGAAGAGGTATCCTTTCATTTAAAAAGGAGATCAAGACTCACCTTCCCAGGAGGGGAGAGGGAAGCTTATGTCTCATTAACAACTAAAGAATTGAAAATAGAGGGAAGAGTTACTTTAGTGTGTTTCAAACTCTCAGAATAAAAGCTTTTAATTTTCTCATACACTACCAGAGTAACGTCTCTTAAGGAGCCAGGATAACTTTTGGCCTAAAGGTACTTCTCACTTTCTGGATAAAGAGCCTCTTTTTGTTCTGCATATACTTCTGTTTTCCTGAATCCTAGCTCTCCTGACTTGATCACCTTTCATACCAGCCACCTACTGAAACCTGTCTTCTTGACTTCTGTGTTACCACTTGGCCTGTTCAGTCCCTGCTTCATTTTGGCTATCCTGTTTGCCTTCTGCTCAAGCTTGAGCTGACAGCAGAGCTCTATGAGTGGTTTTTCAAGAGTAGACTGTTACTTAACATTGATACATGTAACTTTTTCATAGGCAATACATGTTATATATATTGCTGGCATAGAAAATAATATTAGGATATGATATTGGACCTGTTACGTTGAAAGTTGCATTATACGCTAAATTATTCTTAGCCAGGTACATGACAAAATATCTTTAGAACCTTTTCTTAACTGAGACTTAAAGCATTTTTGCTAGACATCTCTAGAGACTTAAATTAGTATTTTAAAAGTGAGACATTTGGCTGGTGTGGTGGCTCACGCCTGTAATCCTAGCACTGTGGGAGGCCAAGGTGGGTGGATTGCGTGAGCTCAGGAGTGAGAGACCAGCCTGAGCAAAAGCAAGACACTGTCTCTACTAAAAATAGAAAAAAAAAAAAAAAACTGAGGCAAGAGGATTGCTTGAGCCCAAGGGTTGGAGGTTGCTCTGAGCTATGATGCCATGGCACTCTACCCAGGGTGACAGCTTGAGATTCTGTCTCAAAAAAACCAAAAGTGAAATAGTTGTCATCAGCTGTTTTCCCTATACTGTGTGACCAATGTTATCAATTATATATTTGTTTAATGTATGATATTCATCAGATGCCATATTTAATTATTTTCTTTGGTATCACAAACATAAGCCATCCAGATACCTTTATTTCTGGTTCTCATTACTATATAAAGCTTTCTCGAATTATTATTATCTTTATCCACAAGCTAATAGAATATTTTATAGCTGTCATAAATATGATCCAAAAGCAATAATACTGCTGTAAAAAAAACTGTATATGTTTATTGGTAAACAACAATTCTGTTTGAACCAGATAGCATATTTATAAATTACATGTTGAGCAGTATCATGTAAGACAGATTCACTTGTTAATATTAGAATACAAATTGATCAGCTTCTGTGTACATAAGTAAGATCGAAATTGGTACCTTGTAGCGCTTGAAAAGCTTTTATTTTATATGTAGTATACTCATATAAATGAAGTTGAATTTATCTTGCAATGAGGGTTTACTTTTTGATGTTCTGATTTTGTAAAATATTGGAAATATGTAAACACAATGCTTAGAAATGAGTATGAAGAAGAATATGAAATAATGCTTCTTTTCATGTGTAGTTTGTGGAATCCATTTCATTAGTTTACATTTGTAGCTTCTGTATTATCAAAAGTTTAAAAAATTCATAAAATATAAGGTTGTAACTGTGTTTCAAAATTCACTGAATTGGTATGTCATGCTTTTTTAAGAGCAACATTCTCAGAAGAAAATGTGGCTGAACAAATAAGAGCAACTATTGATGCAGTGATTAGATTTTATAATCTACAGAATTTCACCCATATACAAAAAAAAGTGGAGCAAATAAACACTATGTCATATACTGTACATAAATTACTGATTTATAATGAACATTGACATAGTAATAAACCCGTGAGTTTTTCCTAACTTATAGGGTATTTGTTTTGCAGGAGAAAATAGAAGTAGAAATTATTTTCACCACTTGAATATGTAATTCCATATCAGTTGTTATTATAAAATTGTCTAAAATTAATAGTCTTTTCATAGTAGACCAAGGCAATTTACATTTAGTTTTCTTTGTCTTTTTTGTTTGTCTTGTTTTGTTTTATTCCCCTCCTACCCCCCAATTATTTTATGGCATTTCAGTGCTTCAGAGAATTTAGATGAGCTCTCTTCCTCCAGTAACTGGTTACTTAACCAGAAGCACAGTAAGAAAAGGAGAAAAGACAGGACAAGAGTGAAATCTCCATCCTTGACTATCGTGAGTACAGCTGCCCGAACAAGGCCACTTCAGAGTTTCCACAAACGAAAACTGTACAGATTGAGCCCCACTTTTTATTGGACTCCACAGGTAAGGCTGCCTTTTGGAAAACATGATCAAAGATTTCACCATCAGTATTAATTCATATATGAGATGATGTGGACTGTACATAATTAATTAAAATAATTACATGTAGAAAGCTTAAAAATATAGTTTATTACTGTATATAGATTTAACAATGTGTAAACGAGATTTAATGTTGTTTTTAAACAGTATACTCTAAAACTTCTTACATCCTCCATTTTTTAAAGAATCTATTATTATGCTTAAACTAATTTAAAAGAAAATTAAATGTCAAGATTTTTTAAATGTACTAGTAAGGGAATAAGGGAAACACCAATGTACTACACATCTGTCTTATGAATGTTTACTCAGGTAAAGAAAATCTGCCCAGCTGTCAGTTATTTTGGAGGAAATGATGCTCTCTTTTTCAGGTTTGGTATTTATTAATCTTGGTGAGCATTCCTTTTCTTCTTTCTAGAACATGAGTAATGCAACGTTAGATATTTATGCCACTTTATACATTTAAAGTATACTTCAGTAAAATCATTCATTTTGAAAAGCATATTTTTTATTTATACACAAAATAATAGGTATATTTCTTTCAGTGACCTCTAAACAAGCTATGATGAAGGGCAACATCTGCTATCTCTAGTTCTTGCCATATGCTATGCTTTTCCACACCATTCTTTTAGATTTCTTTATAATATATCAAAGGAAAACAATTCTTTTTTTTATATATATATTTTTTATTGTTGGAGATTCATTGAGGGTACAAGAAACCATGTTACACTGATTGCATTTGTTGGGTAAAGTCCCTCTTACAATCGTGTTTTACCCCCAAAAGGTGTGGCACACACCAAGACTCCACCCCCCTCGCTCCTTCCCTCTCTCTGCTCTTCCTTTCCCCACCCCTCCCTCATTCTTTCTCTCTTTGGTCTCCCCTTCCATCACCCCCACCGTGTCATTAATTGTCATTAATTGTCCTCATATCAAAATAGAGTACATGGGATTCATGCTTCTCCATTCTTGTGATGCTTTACTAAGAATAATGCATTCCACTTCCATCCAGGTTAATACAAAGGCTGTAAAGTCTCCACTTTTTTTTAATGGCTGAATAGTATTCCATAGTGTACATATACCACAGTTTGTTAATCCATTCCTGGGTTGGTGGGCATTTAGGCTGTTTCCACATTTTGGCGATTGTAAATTGAGCTGCAATAAACAGCCTAGTGCAAGTGTCCTTTTGATAAAAGGATTTTTTTCCTTCTGCGTAGATGCCCAGTAATGGGATTGCATGATCAAATGGGAGATCTAACTCGAGTTCTTTGAGAGTTCTCCATACTTCCTTCCAAAAAGGTTGCATCAGTTTGCAGTCACACCAGCAGTGTAAAAGTGTTCCCTTCTCTCCACATCCATGCCAGCATCTGAAGTTTTGAGATTTTGTGATATGGGCCATTCTCACTGGAGTTAGATGGTATCTCAGGGTGGTTTTGATTTGCATTTCTCTAATAATTAGGGATGATGAGCATTTTTTCACATGTATGTTAGCCATTCATCTGTCTTCTTTAGAGAAGGTTCTATTCATGTCTCTTCCCCATTGATATATGGGATTGTTGGCTTTTTTTCATGTGGATTAATTTGAGTTCTCCATAGATCCTAGTTATCAAGCTTTTGTCTGATTCAAAATATAAAAATATCCTTTCCCATTGTGTA
>CAUYRH010007429.1:0-11070 GCA_963574655.1 Perodicticus potto
CCCTCAGTCTCAGTGGGGGTTAGGCTTCTGGTTCATCAGGTAAGGGGGGAAGGGTGTACAGTAAGTTTAGAATGGTGGGGAAAATTTTATTTCAGTTTTTATGCCTAGCAATAGAGTTTTCAAAGTCATACTGGGGTGCTCAGGGGAAGCACACCCCACTTCTCGCAGCACTCTTCCGTGGGGTGAGACAAGAGGTCCACAGTTCACCGCTTGTCTGTAGAAAACCCTCAGGAGGAAAACAGGAGTAAAAAAAAAAGAAAGGTAACAGAAAAGCAAGAAACTCAGAGCTTTCTTGGGGGAGGGGACAGACATTTTTCCATTCAGATGAATTTTGTATCTGAAGCTTGATTTCTTGGAGTCGCAGCCTGTCTCAGCAGAGGTGACCCGCAGAAATCACTTCTCTCTGTCAGATGGGCTCCCAGTATTCAGCTTAATTGCCCAGTTTCTGGAGGTTATCTTCCCTTTTGGACAGGAGCCTTTTTTGGAAGCTGCTTCCAGTCAGCCATCTTGCTCTGCCCCCTCTACAATCTGAAATATTTTCATCCAACTGTTTGACATAACCTTCATGGGATTTTCTCGTTTATTGTGTGAAAACATTTGTGTTCTGCATTTAGTAGGTTTCACCTGTCCCTTCAGAGATGCACCATTAATATTGTTTTATTTGACACAACTACAAGAGGGACTCTACCTAACAATTGCAAACGTTATAACTTAGTTGTTTGTACCCTCACATTAATCTGAAATAAAAAATGATAAAAAATATTATTTTACTTGAAAAATTTCTGTTCATGTATTTTGACCATTTTTTTCAATGTGGTGGTTTCATTGTTTCTTGCTGATTTTTTTAAGTTCTTTGAAGATTCTGGTTATCAGTCCTTTATCAGATATATAGCATTCAAGTACTTTTCCCTCCAATCTGTGATTGTCTGTTTGCTCTTTTGATTGTGTCTTTGGCTGTGCAGAAGCTTTTTAATTTTATCAGCACTATTTATTGATTTTTGTTGTTATTCTGATTGCTTTGGGGTCTTATTCGAATTATTTGCCTACGCAAACATCAGGAAGAGTTTTATCAATATTTGCTTCCCAGATTCTTTTAATTTCCTGCCTTATGTTTATGTCTTTTATCCATCATAAGTTAATTTTTGTGAGTGGTGAAAGGTGCACGTCCTGTTTCAGTCTTTTTACATGAGGATATCAGGTTTCCCAGCACCATTATTGAATAGGGATTCTTTTCCCCAGTTCATGTTTTATCTGTTCTGGCAGAAATCAGTTCAGAGTGATTGTTTACTTTTATACTGTTGAGTTTTGAGAGTTCTTTGTATGTTCTTAATGTCATATCTGTTATTTGCATGTATTTTCTCCTAGACTGTGGCTTGTAGATTTTCATTCCTTTGACAGGATCATTGCTAGAGCTAAACTTTGATTTTTTGAATTTTGATGATGTCAAATTAATCAATTTTAGGGTTCACGGATTGAGTTTTTGGTGTCAAGTTTAGGATGTGATGTGTCTTAATGTTCCTCATTATGTCTGAGAATTTTTCTTTTTTTATTAATTATTTTTTTATTAAATCATAATTTGTACATTGATGCACTTATGGGTTTCAGGGTACTGCTTCGATAGACAATGTGAAATGTTTACCTTGAACTAAGTAACACATCCATCACAATTATACTCATCTCTTAATAGTTTTGAAATGTACCATTGCATCATGCACATTAGGTGAGGTTCCCCCCAAATACTCTCCCTCCTTCCATATCCCCCTCCCCTCCCCTCTCTCTCCTCTTCCCTTCTATTTTCTGGACTATAGTTATGTTTTGCCATTCATGAGTGTGTAGGTGGTTATATATTGATTTCATAGTAGTATTAAATACATTGAATACTTTTTTTTTCCATACTTGAGATACTTTACTAAGAAACATATGTTCCAGCTCCATCCAGGTAAACTTGAAAGATGTGAAATCTCCATCTTTTTTATGGCTGCATAGTATTCCATGGTGTACATATATCACAATTTGTTAATCCATTCATGGGTTGATGGGCACTTGGGCTGTTTCCTTGTCTTGGCTATTATGAATTGGCCTGCAATAAACATTCTGGTGCAAATGTCTTCTTTGTAAAATAATTTTTGATCATCTGGGTATATACGTAGTAGAGGAATTGCAGGATTGAACAGTAGGTATACTTTTAGTTCCTTGAGTGTTCTCCAAACTTCTTTCCAAAAAGGTCATATTAGCTTGCATTCCCACCAGCAGTGTAGAAGCATTCCCTTCTCTCCGCATCCATGCCAGCATCTCTGGTTTTGGGATTTTGTGATGTGGGCTAATCTTACTGGAGTTAGATGACATCTCAAGGTGGTTTTGATTTGCGTTTCTCTGATGATTAAGGGTGGTGAGCATTTTTTCATATGTTTGTAGGTCATGAGTCTGTCTTCATCAGAGAAGTTTCTGTTCAAGTCTCTTGCCCACATAGAAATGGGGTTATTTATTCTTTTCTTATTGATTAGTTTGAGTTCTCTGTAGATTCTAGCTATCATACCTTTGTCAGAAGCATAACCTGCAAAAATCTTCTCCCATTCTTAAGGTTGTCTGTTTGCTTTTCTTACTGTGCTCTCAGCTGTGCAAAAGCTTATTAGTTTGATCAGATCCCAGTAATGTATTTTTGGTGGTGCTTCAATTGCCCAGGGGGACCTCATACAATATTCTCCCAGGCCAATTTCTTCAAGTGCACTCTATTCTAGTATTTTTATAGTTTTGTGTCTTAAGTTTAAACCTTTTATCCAGTGAGAAAAATTTTTGTTAATGGTGAAAGGTGGGGGTCCAGTTTCAGTCTTCTACAGGTCTCCAGCCAGTTCATCCAGCACCATTTGTTAAATAGGGAGTCTTTCTCCCACTGAATATTTTTGATAGGCTTGTCAAAGATCAAATGACGATAAGAAGCTGGGTTCATCTCTTGATTCTCTCCTCTGTTCCATAAATCTACTGCTCTGGTTTTGTGCCAGTACTATTCTATTTTGATCACTATAGATTTATAGTATACCCTGAAGTCTGGTAATGTGATACCTCCTGGTTTGTTCTTATTTCTGAGTAATGTATTTGCTATTTGAGGTTTTTTTCTGATTCCATATAAAATGAAGTACTATTTTTTCAAGTTCTTTAAAGTATGACAATGGTGCTTTAATAGTGATTGCATTAAATCTGTAGATTTCTTTGGGTAGTATAGACATTTTAACAATGTTGATTCTACTCAACCATGAGCATGGTATGTTTTTCCATTTGTTATCTTCAGCTATTTCTTTTCTCAGAGTTTCATAGTTCTCTTTATAGAGATCTTTCATATCCTTTGTTAGGTAAATGTCCAGATATTTCATCTTCTTTGGCACTATTGTAAAAGGAATATAGTTCTTGATTGTTTTTTTCAACTTGACTATTATTGGCGTATATAAAATCTACTGACTTGTAAGTATTGATTTTGTATCCTGAGATGCTGCTGTATTCTTTGATCACTTCTAATAGTTTTGAAGTTGAGTCCTTTGCATTTTCCAGGTGTAGGATCATGTCATCAGCAAAGATTGAGAGTTTGATCTTCTCTGGTCTTATTTGGATACCCTTTATTTCCTTCTCTTGCCTGATTGTGATAGTTAAGACTTCCATTACTACATTAAATAGCAGTGGAGACAGTGAGCATCCTTGCCTTGTTCCTGATCTGAGTGGAAATGTTCTCAATTTTACACCATTCAGTATAATATTGGCTGTGGGTTTGCACCATTCAGTATGATACTGGCTGTGGGTTTGTAAGAAATGTTACTTCTATGCCTATTTTCTTAAGAATTCTTATCATGAAAGGATGCTGGATATTATCAAAGGCTTTTCTGCATCAATTGAGAGAATCATATGGTCTTGCTTTTATTTTATTGATGTTATGTATTATGTTTAGAAATTTGCATATGTTGAACCAACCCTGTAACCCTGGAATAAAACCAACTTGATTATGGTGTATAATTTTTTTGATGTGTTGTTGAATCCTGTTTGCTAAGTTCTTATTGAATATTTTTGCATTGATATTCATTAAGGATATTGGCCTATAATTTTCTTTCTTTATTGGATCCTTTCCTGGTTTGGTTATCAGGCTGATATTTGCTTCATAGAATGTGTTGGAAAGTATTCCTTCTTTTTCTATGCTTTGGAAAACGTTATATAACATAGGTACTAGTTCCTCTTGAAAGGTTTGATAGAATTCGGATGTGAAGCCATCTCTGGTACTGGGCTTTTCTTTTTAGGGAGATTTTATATTGTTGATGCTATTTCAGTGGTTGACAAAGGTCTATTCAAGGTTTCTAATTCTTTCTGGTTAAGTTTAGGAAGGTGGTGTGCTTCCAGGTATTGGTCCATTTCCTTCAGATTTTCATATTTCTGGGAATAGAATTTTTTGTAGTAATCACTGAGAATTTTTTGAATTTCTGAAGTGTCTGTTGTTATTTCTCATTTATCATTTCTGATAGACTATATTAGAGATTTTACTTTTCTATTTCTGGTTGGGTTGGCCAAAGTTTTATCAATTTTGTTAATCTTTTCAAAAAAACAACTTTTTATTTCATTGATCTTCTGAATGATTCTTTTGTTTTCAATTTCATTTAATTCTGCCCAAATGTTGTTTATTTCTTTTCTTCTGCTGGGTTTGGGGTTAGAATGTTCTTCCTTTTCAAGTTGCTTGAGATGATCCATTGAGTTGTTGGCTTTCTTTCGTTCTGTTTTCTTAATGAAGGCTTTCAACGCTATAAATTTCCCTCTTAAGACTGCTTTTGCAGTTTTTGATAATTTGTATCTTCATTATCATTGAGTTCCAAAAATTTGGTGATTTCCTTCTTAATCTCATCTTTGACCCAGCAATCAGTCAGCCTAAGATTATTTAGCTTCCATGACTTTGTTTGAGTATGGAGAATCCCATTGCTGTTGAGATCAACTTTTATTCCATGGTGGTCTGAGAAGATACAAGGAATAATTTCTATACTTTTAAATTTGCTGAGGTTAGACTTGTGTCCTAGGATATGATCTACTTTGGAGGATTACCTATGGGCTGATGAGAACAATGTTTATTCAGTTTTATTAGGGTGAAATGTTCTGTAGAGGTCTGTA
Organism: Perodicticus potto; assembly: GCA_963574655.1. NCBI lineage: Eukaryota > Metazoa > Chordata > Mammalia > Primates > Lorisidae > Perodicticus > Perodicticus potto. The sequence goes on from CAUYRH010007429.1 coordinate 5,134, forward strand.
AATTCCATTTGTTCTAGGGTCAGATTTAAGTCTAATATTGCTTTGTTTAGTTTTTTCTTGGAGTATCTATCCAAAACTGTCAAAAGGGTGTTAAAATCTCCAACTATTATAGTTCAGGATGATATCAAGTTGTTCATATCCATTAGGGTCTGCTTTATGAATTGAGGAGTATTCCGGTAGGGTGCATAAAGGTTAATTATCGAAATTTCTTTATGTTGCGTGTTTCCCTTTACAAATATGTAGTGGCCTTACTTATCTTTCTTTATCTTTGTGGATTTAAAGCCAGTTGTATCTTCTACTAAAATTCCAACCCCTGCTTTTTTTCTGGTTTACTTTTGCTTGTATTATACAAGTCCATCTTTTCACCCTAAGTCTATTTTTATTCTTTAAGGTAAGATTAGATTCTTATATACAGCATATATCAGTCTGAGTTTATGTATCCAGTCAGCCAGCCTGTGCCTCTTTAGAGGATAATTTAAACCATTCACATTAATGGAGAGAATTTATAAGCCTGGCTGTGCTTTGGATTTCATGATTTTCAGATGTCCAGTGGACAATTTTAATCCTTTCACCCCTGTGTAAATTGGGTTTTGTTCAAAAAATTTCTAGGTGAGTTTACTTTGGAGGTAGAGCATTGCACTGGTCATTGTGGAGGATGGGTCTGAGAATAGCCTGGAGATCTGGTTTATTAATGGCATATTTCTTCAACATGTCTATGTCATTAAATTATTTGATTTCTCCATTGCAAATGAAACTCAGTCTAGGTGGATAGAAGGTCCTGGGATGAAAGTTGTTTTCTTTTAGGAGATTGAAGGTTGATGACCATCTTCTTCTGGCTTGAAACGTTTTGGCTAAGAGATCTGCAGTTATTCTGATATTTCTCCCTTTGTAGGTGATGCTTTTCTTACATCTAGCTGCTTGAAGAATTTTCTCCTTCATCTTAACTTTGTCAAAGTTAATCACAATGTGTCTAGGAGATGCTTTATTTGGATTGAGTCTTGCTGGGCTTCTGAAACTGTCTGCTATCTGAAGTTCTATATCTCTTGCAATGTTTGGGAAATTCTCCTCCAAAATCTCTTGGAGTAGAGCATCTGTACCTTTAGGACCATCCTCTTCTCCTTTAGTAATTCCTATAAGATGAATATTTGAGCTTTTGGAGTGATCCCACAACTTTTTCAGGGGATGATCAGCTTTTGCTCTCCATTGAGAATTTTTCTTGTTCTAAAATTTACTTTATCTGATATTATAAGCACTCTAGCTTTGATTATATATTTTATGGTACATATTTTTCCATCCTTTGCTTCCAATCTATTCATACCATTATATTTAGACTAGAGGCATTAGAAGGTCCAGAAGGAGGAAAATTGGACTGAGGTAAACTTGGAGTAGCTGAAATTGGTGGGTGGAGAATTGCAGGGAGAAGAAATTAAGGCAATCAGCAACACCACTAAGACAATTTTAAAGCACAAATTTGTGAAAGAAGAAGAGATAGAACAGAGGGACTCTATGGAGTGAACCAGACTCAAAGGAACCTGTAGCTGAATACAAGGGTAAGGGAGGCACCTTCCCTCACTCAACAGTGAAACACAGGATCTTGACCTCACAGGAGAGAGCAACAAGGGACCAAAGACTCGGTTTTTTTCTGCACCTAGGTGTGTCCTTCTCTGGAAACCCCTGCTGCCTGACAGAATAGTGAACAATTTTGGCTACAGTTGCCTTGTGACCCTTCTCCCATTTTTCTCTGTTTCCAGACAGATTGACTCCTGCTGAGCCCTGCTTCCCTCAGATGGCATGGAAGGAATCAGAGAAGCAAAGGAATTTTGGACCTTACATTGACCTTATAGTGACCATGGAAGTAAGGGCTATAGAAGTCACATTCCCTGTCATCATCAACTGATGGGGGTTAGAGCCAGCTAGCCACAAAGGGAAAGGAGAAAGGCACTTTCTCCCCACCATATCTGATGGGACCTCAGATTGACATCTGCACTATATAGCCCAGTGAACTGGGAGTGCCCCAACACCCACTGCAGGAGGAAACTATGGCTCATCTAACAATGGCAAGATTGGGTATGAGTCGAATCTGCCTCTTCCTAAAGGGAATATTTCCGCACCCTGTTGAGCGAATCAGTACAACATCTGCAACGTGCATGCTCCCCTTGGAAGTTCTGCCCCAAGCTTTGCTCCTACTGACTTGGAAAAGAGTGGGCCTAGCCTCAGGTGACCATGCTCTGGGAAATCCTGGAAAACATACAGGAATCACCAGATTCCCCTCCTCTAACTGTAGGCTAAAGCCACAGGATTTGGAACCTATTGTGGGTGGCCTAACTCAGGTGAAAGCTGTGGCATTTCCACTCAGTTAAGTGTAGGGATGACTCTGTCAAAAACCTGTGGATCATATATGAAGCACATTCTGCCCTATGATTGCACCAATGTACACAATTATGATTTAATAAAATTATTAAAACAACAACAACAACAAAAAAACCTGTGGATTGAACCTGTTGTAAGCGGGGCTGACATTTTGGTTGGAATACTTCAACTGGCTATCCAGGTGCTCCCCCAAGCCTAGGAGTATCACCTAGAGGTCCTGCCCATAGCCCCACCCCATCCAGTTTAGAGAAAATATGGCACATCCTCAGGGACCCTCACATGGTGCAGCCCGGAACACTAGATTTGGTAGGCTATAGGCAAGAAAGGCCAGAGGTATAAACAGCAGCTAACTGTTCATAGCTGCTGAACAGTCATTGGTGAAGGAGAGTGGCAAGCTCAACATCCTAGGGTCTCTGGATTTTATTTTGGCCATGACTTTTAGTTTCCAGACAGCCTTTATTTTTATTTTTCATTGTTGGGGATTCATTGAGGGTACACAGAACCAGATTACATTGATTGCTTTTGTTAGAAACGGACCTCCTTATAATTGTGTCCTGCCTTTACACCCTGCCAAGTGAATCAGCATAACAACAAGCTGCCTCATCTGTTTGGTAGTCCCTGGAAGGGACACTGTAAACTCCATGCTCCTGGGGCCCTTGAAACTGATATCAACCAGCCTGTTTTAGTACCCAAACAGCCCAAAATCAATGCTGAGCACCTAACTGTGTAGCAAGCAGCTGCTTTGCTCTGCCAGGTGCTGGAAGGGTTGAGGCAAGCTCCACATCCTGAAGCCTCTGAACATGATATCAGTCCTTCATATTAGGCATACAATCATTCCTAAAACAGGCAGGCCAAACAACCCTAATATCTGCTGAGCAGCTGGAGGAACAAGGAGCTTTTGCTTGGCTCTAGCAAGTCCTACAAGGGGTCTGGAGAGCTCTGCACTTAGAAGCAACTAGTGTCATCACCTGCCCACCTGACTGAACATACAAAATTCCTCAGAACCAGTTGAGCAGCAATATTGCCAGCAGACATGTACTGCACTCGATTGGCCCAGGCTGTGCCTTCTAGACCATAACTGCCTCATGAAAGCTGCCTAAGTAATCCTAAATAGAATATTTCTTAGTAACAATTTAGGACAACTTAACATTCCAGCCTAAAAGGTGTAATAAATATATAAATAAATCAAAAACACATATGGGGGAAAATTAGCAGAAGAACCCTGGGAAAATGAAGAATTGGAGCAGATCAGTGCCCAAAGAGCTTACAAGGTAGATACACTAGAAAATACCATTCATGGAGAAATTGTCAAAATGATAGAAATAGAATTCAGAATACAGATGGCAAATAAGATGAATGGAATCTGAACAAAAAATAGAAAAAGATATCCATAAATAAGTCCAAAAACTGTCTTGAGAAATCAATGACATTAAAGACAAAGTCACCAAGTGTGGAAGCTCTACTTCAAGACATCATGGGGAAGAATTTCCCAATCATTGTGAAACATTCAGAAAACATATAAGAGATAGTTTCAGAACCTGAACATGTCTCAGTTCAAACAAAGCATCTCCTAGGTACATTCTAATTACCTTGGCCAGAATCAAAATGAAAAAGAAAACTATGCAAGCAGTCAGGTTTTAGCAACTTTTTATGTTTATGTACAAAGGGAAAAACATCAGGGTGACAGAAAACTCTTCAGTGGAAACTTTTCAAGCCAGAAGAGAGGTGTCATCTTTCTTTAACCTTCTTTATCAAATTAACTTTCAGTCCAGCATTCTGTATCCTGCTAAACTAAGTTTAATATTTAAGAGAGAAATAGAAATCAAATCTTTTACTGACAAGGAAACATTCGGGAAATTTGCCACAAGACCAGTTCTGCATTAGTTTTCTAATGGGGGAAAACCCATTGTATACACTTTACCAGCAAAGTAAAGACATTCATAAACTAAAGGACAAACCCTCACTTCCACAATGGCACAGTGGTAAATCTAAGTAATGGAACTCCACAAAAACAGACAAACAGAACTCATCACAATTATCAATCCGGTCAATAAACATGAATGGCTTGAATTCCACACTGAAGAGGCACAGGCTGGCTGACTAAAGAGACACAAACAAAGTACATGTTGTCGTCCAGAAACACATGTGACCTTCAAGGACAAAACAGGACTCAGGGTGAAGAGATGGAAAACTGTATTTCAAGGTAAATGGAAATCAGAAAAAAGCAGGAATCACCATCTTATTTGCCAATTCCTTGAGCTTCAAACCAACAAAAGTAAAGAAAGACAATGATGCACACTATATACTGGTCATGAGAACACTACAAAAAGAAGACATTTTAATCCTAAATAACTATGTACCAAGTGAAATGCTTCCAGATATATAAAACCAACCCTAATCAATCTGAGCAACATTATCTCCTGCAACTCCATAGCAATGGGAGACTTCAACACCCCTCTGATAGAACTGGGTAGATCCTCCAGGCAGAAGCAATGTACTTAAACATGTCTTTAGAAAAAATAGGCTTAACAGACATATACAGAACATTCCACACCAATAAAATTGAGTATATATTTTTCTCATTATCCCCTGAATCATTCTCCAAGATTGGTCATATCTTAGGGCACAAATAAAATCTCAACAAATTTAAAAGAATAGAAATTATACTTGTATCTTTTTGGACCATCATGGAATAAAATTTGAACTCAACTCTAAGAAAAATCTTTCACAAAGTCATGGAAACTAATCAACCTTATGCTTGATGACAGCTGGGTCAAGGAGGAGATAAAGAAAGAAATCATTAGATGTCTCAAACAAAGTGACAATGAAGCCACAAACTATCAAAACCTGTGGGATACTGCAAAGGAAGTTCTCAGAGGCAAATTTATTGCATTAAATGTCCGCATCCAAAAAACAGAAAGAGCGCAAATCAACAGCATAATGAACCATCTCGAGCAACTGGGAAAGGAAAAGCAATCCAATTCTACACCCGGTAAAATAAAATAAATAAGCAAAATTTGATAAGAATTAAGTGAAATTGAGAACATAAGAACCATTCAGAAAATCAGCAAAACAAAAAGTTGGTCTTTTAAAATATTAGCAAAATCAATAAACCCTTTTACAGATTAACTAGAGAAAGAAAAATACGATCTCTAATAACCTCAACCAGAAAAAAAAAGGAAAATAACAAAAGATACCACAAAGATACAAAATATCATCACTGATTACTACAAAATCTCTATCCCCAGAATTTGAAAATGTGGGCTTGGTGCCTATAGCTCAGCAGCTAAGGCACCAGCCACATACACCAGAGCTCACAGGTTCGACCTAGCCTGGGCCTGCCAAACAACAATTACAACTACAACCAAAAAATAGCCAGGTGTTGTGGTGGGCGCCTGTAGTCCCAGCTACTTCAGAGGCTGAGGCAAGAGAATTGCTTAAGCCCAACAGATTGATGTTTCTGTTTGCTGTGATGCCACTACACTATACCAAGGGCAACATAGTTTGACTCTGTCCCCCACCCCCCCAAAAAAAAACAAAAAAAAAAAGAAAGAAAAGAAAAGAAGA
>CAUYRH010007433.1:0-75582 GCA_963574655.1 Perodicticus potto
AGGTTATGATCTGGGACTATAGCCAATTTCTGGAGTTTTCTTTGAATGTCTGGAGCCGCTTGAGTAATAAATTTGTCTTTCAAAATAATCTGACCCTCTATGGAGTCAGGTGTCAATTGGGTGTGTTTTCTCATTGCCTCCCTAAGCCTATTTTTTTTTAAATTAAATCATAGCTGCATACACTAGTGCAATCAAGGGGCACAATGTGCTGGTTTCATATACAATCTGAAATGTTTTCATCACACTGCTCAACATAGCCCTCATGGCATTTTCTTAGTTATTGTATGAAGACTTTTGTATTTTGCATTTAGTAAGTTCCACCTAGTACAGTTGTATTTAACCTACTGTTTGAGAATGCACTTGAGCTTCTCCCCAGCAGTGATGGAACCAGTGATGACAACAGCCATCTTTCCTTGGGTGGTTAGTAGGGGCTCCATGAAACCAAAGGTTGATCCCAGATACATGGTCCAGGAGAATCAGCCATACACTCCTGAAGGTGCAACATGCCTTTAGCCTAAAGCATGCATAGAAAATGGAAACTTTGCCTCTGGAAAAGGCACATCTTGTATTATTTCTCTTCACAACATTTAGCACGATGTGAGGCTCCCAGTATGTGTCCCATCAAAAATTCTCTTGTAAACCACAGGAGCAAAGCCATACGAGAGGGAGAGGGCAGAATTTTGCCAGTTCTAGCCCCAGAACTTAGAACAATGCATGTGGCATAAGACTTGCTTAGTATAAATAACAAGTATATCTGGTTAAGTTGACATTTGATGGACAATATTGGCAGTCCTGAATGGCCTCCATTTTATCAGGTATACCCTGCATTACCATAAGCCCTGTTATTGGGCTTGAGAACATTCCCCTCTCTTGGAACACAAGGGTCTCACAAAGACAGCAAAGTCCTAGGAAACAAAAAGCAGAATGCATATTCACTGGTACCTATACTTACTCAGGAGCATAGCAGATGCTACTGGAAACTGAAATGATTATGTAGTTTCCTAGATAATCTCTCTGATGTACTCTTTGAAGCAGGAGAAATAATTCTATAAGGCAAAATTGTGGAAGGCCAAGGCTGAAGGGTCCATTGATATCACTCTGTTCAGAGACAACAGAAGTGAGATCCAGAGAGGGAAAGAGTCAGGAACATGACTAGACAAGCAATTAACAGACATCCCACAGAAAACTGGAGAAAATCCTCCATTTCATGCAACACAGAGGGTGTTTATTGAAGGTGCTAGGATTTCTTTATTTCCCCCAAGAAGCAGGCACAGCCTGGGCTGTCCTCTCTGCAGTAGATCTCAGAAACCCCAGTGAGGCAGATGATCTAGAAAGTAGCCATGGGACTTGGTAGTTCTCACCCTGCTTGTAGAACATTGACATTTTTGTTAGGGGTGACTAAGAGAGAAGATTTGCATTGGTTAGAAATTAGTCAGATGGCATTTCCTTAGGCTTTGCTTTCATTTCTCCGTGAAAGGTTATGTATGAAGCATTTGGTTTTTCTGTCACATTCTTTCACTAACAATTCAAAGTGATTACGTTCTTTCCAGATGCTTAGGACAAGAGAATTTGATAATGAAAGATACCCCTAAACACCAGGGATTATTAGGCAGGCACTGATTGTGGGTGTTCAGAAAACTGTTTGAAAGTCCTGGATCTGGACTTTTCCCTCTTGTAAAGTGAGGGACTTTAAACAGGTAGTCTCTGGGTCCTCTTCCTCTTCTGAGAATCCTTAAGGTCTCTGAGTCTACCCACGAACTGTTGTTCACTGAGCACAATTCTCTCATAATGGTCCCCAAGTCACGGTGATAACAAAATAGGCTCCCTTCCCATCATCACAAAGTTTTGATCTAGTGACGAAGCTAGACAACAAACTACTGGAAAGCACACGTTAGAGATTGCTACCAATGATTACGAATTCAGGCATCAGATTACATAGTATGATGAATTACACAGTGGAGGGAAACTTATTTTAGATTGCTGGTCAGGGTATATTTTCTTAGAAGGGGGTTTCTAAGCTGAGAGTGAAGTGATAAAATAGCTAGCCATTAAAAAATGACATGAGGGCTTCATCATTTCAGGCAGAAGGAACAGAGAGATTGGACTGTGGGAAAGTTAGTCCTGTTTGTGAAACTGAAAGGAGACACCTGTAAGCAGAGTATAGTGAGTTGGGTGCAGAAAGGGAATTGCAGAAAATGAGGTCAGATAGAGAAGGAGGTGCTGAAAGGTCAAAGCTGAGGTTTCAGTATGGTTATGAGGGAGTTCATCAAGCAGGAACATAACCTAGTTTGATTTACATTTGACCTCACTGTTCCCATGGGGACAGTGGGGGAATTAACCGAGTTGGGGCCAGCTTAGAAGCAGGGGGATAGTTTAGGAGGCTATTGAAGTGGACCCAGCAGGGGATAATGGTATTCAGGTGGAGATGGGAAGACATAGATGAATTTGATTAATATGTTGAAGAAGAAATTGATAGGACATTTTTAGGGATTCATACTTGGGGGGAGCAAGTCACTATGTTAGGTACTGAGGAAGCAGACTGTACAAAAGTGAAGAGGACTTAGTCCCTGCCAAGACCTTCAGGAGCTCACAATTCATGCTCTTTTCACAAAATCCAGGTGAGCAGGGATCACAGTAGCAATGAGATGTTCTCTTGCTTTCCTGACAAAGAATGAGGGTTCCATGAGTATGAGATAAGGAAGAGATTCACAGAGTAGCAGACCTGTGAGCCGGGCCATGAAGGATGGGTTCTAGTCTAACAAGTAGAGAAGGGGGAAATCCCTCAGACAGCAAAAGCACAGCCAGTGCGGTGTGAAAGACACATGTGATTCAGGAAGCACAGTGTGTTAGCAAGATGAGGCTGGGCAGGTGGAGGCCTGACTGTACAGGATTTGCAGCCCACTCAGGGGTCAACACCCATTAAGAATCTCAGAGGAGCAAAATGAGCTCTACAACTGGGAAAAAAAATCTAGGTATGAGGATTATTATGTTAGATTAGCCTAATTGCAGAGTGATCTGAAATTGGAATGGGTTTACAGTTATTCTAAAACATGATTATTGAGGTGTGAGCAGGGAGCCAGTACTTGGTATCTGTATTCTGAACCAACCTAACAACTAAATCAAAGGCTAACGATAGTATCAGACACTCATGCACATTACCTTGTGCCAAGTACTGTTCTGAATGCCTTATGCATAGCAGCTCATTTAATCATTGCCACTGCAACTCCCGTTGAGCAGGTAACACAGCAGGGATTTGAATCTCAGCTGTTTGAGGACATCACCCATGCACTCACCTATAACATCTTTCTGCCTTTGGGCAAATGTAAAATGAAAGTATTATTTTTCCTTTCATTTAAAGAGAAAATACCTCTTTGGAGAATGGGCTCTTACCAGCAGGCAAGTGGACTTCTGAATCTAACACCTAGAAGTATACAGATGTACCCACCAGGTCTAGTCATTGCTGGAAAACCCCAGGCTTCAACTAGGATAGTTTCATGAAATTTCACACACAGACAGGAACTGTGGCAAGTGCGTGTGCTTCGTGAGCAGGACATTTGTGAGCAGCGGGTGGTAGGACAAAAAGAACTAGCTTACACATGCCTGGGTTTTCCTTCCAAATTCACAAATCCTGCTAAGTGCTCTCACCTTAGAGAAAAATGAGTAAGACCAGGGAAGAGGACAGGAATGTCAGTACAATGGAACTTCTTCTCCATGGATGGGAGCACTAAGAGCAAAGAAGAAGGGCTTCCCTCCCTAACAACTGCTATCTAGCAAGGCTGGCTCTACATATGAATGATACATATTCTGATGTAATAGAATACAGTATGGTCAGCACTAAAATTATGGTGGAAGAAAATCAATATTATGAAGTGCTATATTCAGACAATGAACAAATATTTATTGTCTACCATAAACCAGCATTATTTTAATAATTTATAATAATTATAGCCATCATTAAAGTTTTCTATGACCTTTCACCCTATCAAAATACAATTCCCTAATTTAACCAAGAATCCTGGATAATCCCCTGGATAATAAATTTAATTTCTGTTTCTGTTGTTGTATGCTTTTCAAAAATTGAGGCATGAATGGAAATATTAATTGAGATCATAGAAGCCATAGGCTTATAAACATGTTAGAATCAACACATTCCAAAGATGCCTGCCCTACATCTTTGATGGCCTGGGTAACCACTGTCATGCAATTAGTAGTTAGAACCCTTTGTAATTGAAGTGATAAATCCAAATTAGAAATACTTCTTTATAAGGTTGGAGACCTAGAAACTAAAATGGATCTTCCACAATTAATTGAAACTAAATGTACCAACATAGGCTCAAAACACTATCATATAGTTCCCAAAATTGACTTAAAATTAAGAAAAGAAGAGTGGATTAACCTTGGGTCACTGAGTGTTGGGAGCATTGAGTTTACATGATATTAACATATAGTTACATGGTCATTTGTGATAAACAGAAAATCAATCAACTTTTAGATATAAAAGTTTGTATGTGAGAAAATTATAAATCAATGGTAAATTATTGGAAAGAGATCCTTGTGCACAGTATTCCCTATTGAGGAAAAAATAACAAGAATAAAACACCAGCTAAGCTTCCTTTTAGTTGTGAACAACAGCAATAAAATATGTGTGTATAACTCTAGATTCTCCCTAAATCTGTGCTGGTTCATTGGTAAGAGATTATTGATAAGAACCTCATGTGGAGAAAGAAGTAGCAAAGCATTGTAGCTCAGTGAAAAATGGTGACCAGGGGAAAACCACCGCATTAGGAGTCAGCCATCATCGGCCCACCACCTGCTAACACCTCGGGGGCTTGTTCAAGTCATTTCGCTTGTTACTTCTGTTAGTTGTTCCAAATCATCTCCAAGTACCTTAGAGCTTGAACATACTAGCATTTTATGTTCAACTTCTACAAATTCAACTCATACTTTTGTTATCTCCTGGTTTCAAACAAAACGTGTGGTTTGATTATACAAATTAACATTCACTCTCCTAATACCTACAACAGTTATTAGTATGATAAATGCAAGTATCTATAGTATTGGTTATTAATATAATAAAGTTCTTCTGATATACACATAAGGCCAGCTATTAGATTATCTGAATAATTTCTCAGTGTAGAGGAAAGGGCAGAAAACACTTTTATTTTCTATCCTGAACCTTAATGAGCTATCTTCTATGTCAAACTATCCTGGGATATCACCTAACCCCAGTGTGAATGACCCACATCACAAAGTCTCAAAGCTGTAATGCTGGTGTGAATGTGGAGAAAGGGAACACTTTTACACTGCTGGTGGGACTGAAAACTAATACAACCTTTTTATAAGGAAGTATGGAGAATCTTCAAAGAATTCAAATTATTCCTCCCATTTGATCCTGCAATCCCATTACTAAGCATCTACCCAGAAGAAAAAAATCCTTTTATCATAAGAACATTTGCACTAGACTGTTTATTGCAGCTCAACTTACAATTGTCAAAATGTGGAAACAGCCTAAATGCCCACCAACCCAGAAATGGATTACCAAGCTGGGTGGATGTATACCATGGAATACTATTCAGCCACTGAAAAACATAGAAATTTTACATAGTTTGTATTAATCTGGATGGAGGCGGAACACATTCTTCTTAGTAAAGCATCACAAGAATGGAGAACCAAGCATCCAATGTACTCAATTGTAATATGAAGGCAGTAGATAAGCTAACACAAGGGGTGGGTAGGGGAATGAGCAAGTGGGAAGAGGGAAAGAGGGAGGGGGATGGGGATCATGTGTATGGCACACCTCTTGTGGGCAGGACACAATTATAAGAGGGACTTTATCTAACAAATGCAATCAGTGTAACCTAATTCTTTGTACCCTCAATGAATACTAAACAATAAAAATAAATAGATAAATATAGCCATAATTAACCAATGTCAAATTTTCCCAGCCAAAGGCAAAAATTAGCTATACTTGCCTTTAGAATCTATCTTATTAGTCCCAATACAACTATTCAGCCAACTATCCAACAAGCTTGAAGAATTAAGACAGAAATATCCAATGCAATAATCAATGTGCTGACCAGCTACAATTTTATTTCATCTTTTTTTCCCCTTTTCTTTCTTTCTTTCTTTTTTTTTTATTAAATCACAGCTGTGTACATTAGTGCAATCAAGGGGTACAATGTGCTGGTTTCATATACAATCTGAGATGTTTTCATCAAACTGTTTAACATAGCCTTCATGGCATTTTATTCCCCCCCCCCCCCCAGTGGTAAGACAGAATTTATTTACAGAGACCAGCTACAATTTTAAAGAGTTGTAAGGAGACTTGAGATCTTAGCTTACAAAATTCTTTCACCTTTATATCTGAATTCCTTATTCTGCCACTTCTTATGATGATGATCAGAAAGTTACAAGGAAAGATGGAAGACAGGTAACTTTATACTCCACAGCAAAGAATCAAAAGAAATTAAATAATGTACAAAGATAAATCAATCTCTGGTATAATAAATCCTGCCACTTGGACTTGAAAACTGGCGATCCTAAGATAGAGCCTAAAAATAGGTCCTTAATTCTAATTAATATTGATTACAAAATTATTAGGAAAACAGAGGTCATCCAAACTGTAACGATAATATTCCTATACCAGCCATTCTCAACCACATATACTTAGCACAAAGTAATTAACAAATACTTCCTGTGCTCTTGTTGCTGAAGGAAGGGGGATGTGAGAAGAAAGCACCTAAAGGTGCTCTGTGGAAGTGTGGATTCATTTCTCTATGACACAGGTGCTTATTTTTCACATGGACTACACATTAGAAGTAATATTTCTTGACAAAAAGGGCTGAAAATAATCACCTACTGCTGGAGAGCAGAGACGATAGATCTAGCCAAGGAACAAGTAGACTACAACAAACAGAAAACACAGACCCAGCATGCATGAGACGTATGGAGGGCCGTGGTTAAAACACCAATCATTCTGATTCTCCCAAGACTGCCCGGGGCTCCAGGCTTTAGTCCACAGCTCCAAACACCCCTGAGTCCTGAGTTGGTCACCCTAGCTACAGCATCGTCACACTGTCATTCTGTGATAAGCAAAGACAAAAAGGCTTGTAATCAGTAACCTAGCCAGTGTAGACAGTATGAGAGAAGAGCTGAACACAATAAAAGCAGCAGGACCAAAATGAGATCGCCCTCTTAGCCATGCTGGTTAAGAATATCAGCAATTTAGTGTTGAAACCAGTAGATGAAAAAAATAGAAAAATAAATTAGTAGATGAACAACTATAGGCCCACAGGAAAGGAGAAACACAATTAAATTTAGGTAGGGGGGAAAGGGAAGGGAGAAAAGTGCTCAGTAAGCTCCTATGTTACAGATACAATGTAGGGGTATATGGCACAGGTGACTCAAATACAACTTGAATTTTTCCTAACAAACACAAACAATGTGACCTAATTGTATGCACTGTCTTATTAATGTGAAATTATATATATCATATATAAAGAATATCAATAATTGTTTAGTAAGAGAGGACCAGTGCCTAGATTGAGAATCCATTACATATTCTCTACTATGTCTTTTATGTCGGTATATGAAGCTGAAATGATAAATGCCTGATTCACATGGCACTGGGGCATCCTCTGCCCAGGCAGACATGAAATATTTATTAGATCATTTTTTCTTGTTGATCCTTCCTTCAATGGGAACACAGAATCTGTTCAAGGCACAGCTCTAGAACAGTGCTCACACTATCACGTGCATTGGAATCACCTGAGGTTCTTGTTAAAATGCAGATTTTCATAGTTTGACCAGGTGGAGATGGTGGTGGTCTTGGGTAGCAAAGGCCAAGAGCTTTGCATTTTAGAAGCTCCCTGATGGCCATGGAACACATGGTAAGAATCAAGATGAACCCATTTGACCCACTTGACATCTAGTCATAAGACCGACCTCATTGGGCTGCTAGGTAATCCTAGCACAAAGGTCTGACACCTAACCGCATTTCGTTTCCATTCCAAATGGTAGGTTCAATCATTCTTAATTATTTTTTATAAATTTAATTCATATTAAAACTTCAGACAATCTGGTTTGTAGAAGTCATTGAAAAGAATGGGCTTATTAATATATGCACACACACACACACAAACATATATCTTGTCTTATACAAAGAACAAATCTTTTGCACAGCAGAATTCAGAGGGAGTCAACTCTAGTGTAGGCTTCCCATCCCTGAATGTACAGTGGAATTACATGGACAACTTGGAAACTAAATGAATATCATTACTTTACCAATAGAGTCTGAGTTTCTGAGGCTCAAGTTCAGGCTTTTAAGAGTCCTCAGGTAATTATTAAGCCAAATCAAGTTTAAGAACCTCATGCATAATGGCACCAGAGCTCCTGGAGCTCTGAGGTTGAATCTTAGCTCTGCTTTGACAAACTTCCTATGCCTCATTTTCCACATTTTTAAAATAGGGATAATAAAAGTAACAGGATATTTCAAAGTGATAAATAAATCAATTTATGTAAAGCCCTTCTTATATGCTTTTTGACTCTACCTGAATGGATAAGTGGTACATAACCATTGTAATTAAGATCTGAGGTCTGGTACCTAGGTGAGAATTTGGGGCATGGTAATATGACAACTTAACATATATCTATAAACACATAGTATTTGTCAGGCATAAATATGTATGTATGTACTGGATACTGTACTATATGAAAGTGAAAAAAGGATAATAGCAAACGGATTTAAATATGAATTGTGGTTTTAACATTTGCTAAATACAGAGGGTGCCAAAAATTTTTGAGAGATGTTATCCATGTGCATATATATTATTTTTTGAAACTGAATTGAAGGCACCATTACTGGTTAAGTGTACCTAGACATGCCATGCCCATCCATTTTACCTGCAATTCTTACACTTTGGGGAAATGATTGATTTTACTTCCAACAAGATCTCTTTAAATGTGTATACATTTTTGATACCCTCAATATATATCCTTGAGCAAATTACTTTACCCATTCTAACTTGTTTCCCTATTTGTTGACGGGTATAATGCCAAAACATACTATTTAAGAATTATTTCAAAGAATGAATGAGATATTCGATGTGAAGAATCTAATATAGTACCTGGAATGGAATAAGGGCTTAATAAATATAGTTCCCCATCCCACCTAAGTGTTTTGTGATACAAGAGTGGGTAAGATACCCAACCCAGTTTCCAAAGTCTATGTAAGAATAAAGCAAACACAGACAAAAATGGCAAACCTTCCTCTTTACAATCCTTACATTAAAGACATACCATGATGAAGAGCTAGGTTCTATTTATAGGATGTTCATAATGTTTAATGCGCTCATTTCTTTGATATGGCACATCTGGGGATTTGGGGTATTTTTTATGCATGGTTAGTCACTGTTTTTATTTTTGGTTGGTTTTTATATTTGTTATAATTTTTTAAACAGACATGATTTGGCAAATGTTTAGAATAGTAGACGTGTTTTTTTTTTTTTTTTTTTTTTTTGATGTCTTTGAGAACACACAGTCCTTGAGGGCTTAAATGACGTCTTTCTATAGGTTGCCTTCTCTAACTAATAGCTATGAGCAGTAAACAATGTCACTTCAAATTACATAAGAGCCCGTTCCACAGGAAACAGAGTGAGTTAGTGTAAGAAAAAAATAGCAAGTTTCACATGGGTCTTATTCAACCCCACTTGACAAGAAGCAAAAGTGATGGAGAAGTTCATAGGGAACTCTGGAATGGATCCTATAATCATGATAGAATTTAGAACAAGTGTTGAACCTATTGGTTCCTTGGTAAACTTGTGATGGTGACTTGAATTTAGTAATAATGGTTCATTGGGAATAGCAATGCTGAACCAGGACTCAGGAGATAGGCTGAATTCCCAATTGGATCCCTAAGTAGATGTTGAGTTGCATTTAAATACTATTTAACATTTAAGTGACACTAATTTACAGAGAATGTTTCTATCATCATTTCTTTTGATCTAGACATCCTTCTGTGTACTATTGTTATCTCATTGTTACAGAAGAGCAAGTTAAGGCTCAGAGTTTGTAGGTAATCAAGGTGCAGACACTCAGCTAGTCCAGCAGCTCCATCTATGAACCCCAACTGTGTTTGGAATCCAAAAGCTCTCCTCTTCCCACATGACAGTGGCCTTGTACAACAATTCAATGCCTGCCTATGCCTCAATTTCTTCTTCTCTTGGCCTGAGTTCATAGTAATAATATGATAAAAAAATATGAGTTAATTAGAAAAAGGAGTTTTGGAAATACAAAGTCCTGTAGAAGCCTAGAATATTATTATGATGTTTCAGGAAATGTTGAGGTGGGCCAGGACCAGATGTATGTACAAGGGAAACCCACCACCCTCCTTGAAGCTTACAAAATAGGAACTCTGAAGTTTTAATTATTTTTTGGTCAACACTCAGCATTTCTAAAAGCCTCCTGGAACACTTTACTTCCAGTTGCCAAGTTTTTTTAATTCCACTTGGGCTGAGTCCAAGCTTGAAAAATTTCATCTAAAAATGAATGTTTGGTTTTTTTCTTTTTAAAACTTTCATAAAGTTTGAAGCATAAAGTACTCTTTCACAAAGAATAAAAACAATGTTTATAGTGGAAATCATGTCATAGCCAGGCCATGGGGCACCTTGTTCCCTAGCCGATCCACCAGAGCTGTCTGAGTGGAGGATGAAATCCGGCCTTTTAGGGTACACCCACCGCCCTCCATGGGGCTGCTCCTGCTAACTGCACAGTTGAAGTCCAGGGCTTGCAGTGACCTTAGAACACCATCTGGAGCCCAATTCCATTTGACCTTATACTGTGTGAAGGTGATTTCTCCAATCATCCAAAGGAAAACATGGCTTTTCTTTAGCAAGACTGGTCTAAACCAGCTGGACCATTAAACCTGAAATCCAGGGCTGTTAACAAGGTGGAACAAGTGCTCCCCATGCCAACTGCTTTTCAGCCTTCATAGACACTATTTCAAAAGGCTGTGAACTCTTTCCACCACTCCATTCTTTAAATGCTTCCTAATGAATTTAAAACAAGTAATCCCAAGTCAGAATGATGGTTAGGAGCTGCCAACACAAAGCATATTGAAATAACCCTTCCCTTTGCTGCCCACCCTGTCTATACGACATTGCAAATGTAGTAAACCACCCACAGATGCTAAATGTGCTCTCTTGGTTGTTTCGTTGCTTTTGAACCTGAGAGGCCCTTTTCTTGGATTCTTTCTCTCATTGCTCTGTCGCCACCCTCATCCCTCTCTATGGTGCAGGACGCAGGACAGATTCTTCCTCCTCCAAGAAGCTCTCCCTGATTCCCTCAGGCTATTTTCTCTCTATTCAGGCTCCCAGATCTGTACTCCCAATACAAACTGTGTTGGTTTCTGTCTCAGCATTTATTTCCCCATTTCTTGCCTGTATTCTTCTTCATTCAACCAGTTGGAAACTCTTCGAGAAGTCTGGCACCTTCTGTTCTACAGTGTTTGGATGAAGATTAGCATATATACAAATCATGTGGTATATTTAAGGTGGTAGAAAACTACTAGTTATTAAGTGCTTTCCATATACCAGGCACTTTGGTTGGTACTTCAAGTGGCTTCTTCTCTTTATACTATCCTGAATATGCCACAAAACTGTTATTTCCAACATCATTATTTTCTAAGTGAAAAAGCTGATGCTCAGAGAAGCTAAGGAATTTAGAGGAATTGTCCTAAGACCACATCAAAAGTAAGATATTCAGAATGGAATCCCAACTCTGTCTGACTTCTAATCTCTGCGCTATCACTCTGCTTTCATTACCCCTGGGAACAGTACCGGCTTCATGTTTTCAGATTTCTTTGATTGTTTCAACCAGCCAGATGCCAAATATATTTTTAAATTTCCTTGGACATGGGACCTGTAGATGCTGCAGCCTGTCCCCCAGGTCTGCTTCAGAACCAAGATGTTAATTATCCAGCAGCAGGGAGTTCCAGCCAGTGTGGGATGGGCTGGTCCTCAATCGTCCCTGCACGGCAGTTCAACTCCTCCCTCAGCCCAATCTTGTTTTCCTCACTGTCTCTCAGACGTCATTACTGAGGGCACTACCCAGTGAACTTGCTGCATGCTAATCTTCAAACCCAACCACAGATAAGACAATAGGAAATCCATGACTACAAGTTAGTAAATCAGAGTAAAAATGTGTAAGCAACCTTTTGGTGACAGTTTAAGGATGGAATGCATGGTTGAGACAGGACGCATGTTTCTCCCTGGCTGAGGAAGTGTCATGGATCATGTATTTGGAAATCAGACTTGCTTTGGGGTGAACAATCAGCCCTTGATCTTCATTTCTCCATGTGTTTCACCTCATGGTCAAGGTATTGCA
This sequence comes from Perodicticus potto, assembly GCA_963574655.1. Taxonomy (NCBI): domain Eukaryota; kingdom Metazoa; phylum Chordata; class Mammalia; order Primates; family Lorisidae; genus Perodicticus; species Perodicticus potto. The sequence continues at coordinate 12,382 of CAUYRH010007433.1, forward strand.
CCTTTCATAAGCCTGTTTTACTTAGAACACCACCACAGCATTGGGCAAGGTGCTCACGTGTACTCAGCAGCTCTACAAAGTCAAGCTCGTTCCCTGACTCGGATTGTATATATAGTGTCAGTTCTGTTTTAAGAAAAAGGAAGACCACTTTTCTTAGTGGAAGTCAGCCACTGCTGTGCATTGTGGGCAAATTTTAAATACGTAAATCTGTACTATGATCAGATGAGAGTTGACAATAATAGGACCAGGAAGAACAAACAAATCAGGCTATATTATCATTCAGCCGTCACATATTCCTTGAGTCCTAATGCTCATAGTTTCAGATATATTATCTCATTGGCATAGCCTTGGTCAGATTATACTGAAAAATATTTTATAAAGTATGCCTAGGAATGACAGGGAGGTTCACCCTAGAGAATAAACAACTCAGGGCAAGACATAAGAATTATTGCTCCCCTTATGAAGTTATTATTTTATGCCAGATAAATGCCTGCATAGAGTATTATTACTCAATAGGAATAAAATTTTAGTTATGCAAGATGAATAAGTTCTAGCAATCTGCGGTTCAACACAGTACCTGGAGTTAACAATAAGGTACTGTGCAGGTGGAAATATGTGAAGAAGACAGATCTCATGTTGTGTTCTTACTACGGATCAAAAATGACACAAAAGCACAGAACACAAAGGAATTTTTGGAGGTGATGGTTCTGCTTGGTAACTTAATTATGGCGATGGTGTCATGGGTGAATGTATATGCCCAAATTCATCAACAGGAATATATTGAATATGTGCAAATTATACCTCACTAAAGCATTTAAAAAGTTTCAGCATTTTTTTCTCAAGATACCACCAAATTCACTGGGCAATGATCCTTTCAAAATCACATTACTAAAAAAATTTCAACTTTTATCTTTCAAGAACCATGGAGAGAGAGGGCATCCTTCCCCTCAACTTTATGGACAGGGAAAATTGGCTTATGACATTTAAATACCCTGCTCTAGGCCATACAGCTAATAAATGTTGGAGCTGAATTTCAAATCCAGGTCTGTCAGAATTAAAAACCCTCGTTTTTATTTTATTTTATTTTTAATAATCAGTTCACTTCCTATGTTTATTTTGAACTATTTCATTGTCATTTTTTAATCTTTATTATAGTAAGTTCAAAATAAGATTTGCCTACTTAACAATTTTTAAGTGTGTGATGCATCATAATTGACTAAATGTACAATGCATACTAGTGTGCGAATAGCGGATTTCTAAGTTTGTTCTTACTACTTAATTGCAACTTTATACTAATTGATTAGCAACTCCCCACATCCTCCTTTTCTCTCCCAGCCCATCTTTTGATCTATGAATTTTGTTATTTTAGACATTTCATATAAGTGGAATCATGCAATATTGGTCTTTCTGTGACTGGTTTGTTTCACTTAACCATAATGTCCCCAAGATTCATTCCTATCATACATATTGTAGAATTTCCTTGTTTTGTAAGGCTGCATTGTATCCATTGCATTAGACACTACAATTCTCTTGATCCACTCATCTGCAAGTGGACATTCAGGTGGCCCATAGGCTACACACTTTGCCTTTTGTGAACAGTCATGGAGTCTGAGAGTACTAATGTCTCTTCAGGATCCTGACTTCAATTCTGTTGGATAAATACACATAAATTAGATTCCTGGGTCATATAGTAGTCCAATTTTTAATATTTTGAGGGACCCCCATGCCATTTTCCACAGCAGCTGTACCCTTTGATATACCTAACATTATGAAAGACTTCCAGTTTTCCCACATGCTCATTAACTTTTGCTTTTTTTCCCCTGATAACATCCATCCTGACAAGTTTGCATTTCCTTGTTGACTAGTGATGCTGAGCTTTTATTCCTTACATTGTTTGACCATCTGTATGTCTTCTTGGAGACATGTCTATTCAGGTCTTTCTCGTGTTTTAAATCACAGTCCCTGAATTTACTGCCCACGTCACATAACTCTCTTGTTTCTCTGATGGGCTGGCATTTGGAAGAGAGATGGAGCTTGATCTGCGTGTCCCCTCTGACAGGTTAAATAAAAAGCAATTACATGGCAGATACATACATATTAATTTTAAAATATGGCTCTTGGGCAGGACTCAATTCAAAATGAATGAAGTCCAAAGTTCAGGTCAATTAGCTGAATGCAGATAGTCAAATACTTTAGGTAGAATATACTAAATGGCCACAAGAAGATCTAGGCTTACAACCTATCAGTTTAACAATCCCAGCAGAAAGAATACTTGCCCTTTTCTAATCATTCTAGAAAAATCTCAGGATTGCCTCTGAATCTGTTGGCATTGACCACATACCCACGTCTTATCCAAGCCCTCTTAGTATAAGATGCTTTCCAATTATTGAACAGGACTGGGTCATTGGTTGCCTCTCAAACTAGATCAGCTTCAAGAGGAGCTCATATCACCTCCTTCCAAATTACCTGGACATATGGGGAAGGGAAAGGGAGATTCTCCAAAAGAAGGGTTGACAAAAGGAGAGGGAGGCAGGCTGGGAGGGCAATGGTGTCAGATGTCTTCTACAGCAAAGAGGAGATTTTTACACCTTATAATGCATTTTGTTGGCACTCTGCTCGTACCTCCTCAGAAATTACTATATCTGTGCAAACAAGGCTAACCTGTGACTGCCAGTACTATGCTCCTTTGCCACAGGCTGAAGTTAATTTTATCCATGAAAGTGACAGGTCAACCATTCTGTCCTGCAACTTACATGATGAGAAATAACTTCTCTCAAAAGCAGATTCAATGGGAATGGGTCATTTGTGCAATCTGGTGTATAAATACCACAGCTCCCTCACTCATGGATTATATAATTCTGGGGTGATGGGGTAAGAACTTCGTTCCTAGAGTTATCTAGCAGAATGAAGTTCCATTTATCTGAAGCAGTAACTTTATTTAAAATACAGCCCACATTGATTTCCTTTCATTCTTTGCACCAGTATTCCATATCCCTAACTTATATTCAAGAATGACCTCCCAAATCAATTGTTCTTGAATTCTTTTCTCACAAGTAGAAAACAATGAAATGGGCTATTTCATGAAGTAGTGAGGTTCTCAGCAGGAGATTCAGGCAATCATAAGTGGAAGAACAGTTTGGGGAGAGTAGGAAATAAAATGAGTGATTGAATTGAAGGACCCGCATTTAGAACCTGTAGTCCCTTCTAATGCTAAGTTGAATCACTATTTGTTTCACTTGTGAAAGCTTCACCTTTACTGAAAAAGAGATTTAAGTTCATGCTTTGTTTCTTAAATGTGTGAAAGGAAATAAAATACAAGGTTTTCTGAGGAGGTTTTTTTTTTTTTTTCTAAAGGTTGTTTGAAATTATGAGGTTTAGCCTCTTTTGTTGTGACATGTTCTCATAAAAAGACTTTTTTTGACTGCCCTGTTCTTCCTCTGCATGGGAAGGGCTCGAGGTCACAAGAGCCTGTCATTTCCGTGGTTCTAACTAGTTTTCAACTTTGACACCCACCATCAACCAGACAGCAAAAGAGCCTTTGCAAGAGAACCTATGAACCAAAGAGTGTACGTGGCTGCCATGCAGAAGTAGTGAGAGGGTGTCGTCGTTTAAAATTCTTTGTGTTGGTTTGGACATGTGCCAGGTACACAGAAGTGTAAAGGAAGTGATTTCTCTCAAAATAAATACATCAATCACACAAAGATAAAGAAAATAACTATTTCACCTTTTTGATGTGTGAAACAAAGCATGTCATGTGGAATTTTTTTCCCAAGTGATATCTTCATTTTCCTAGTGGTAATTTTCTCCTGCTCACTCAGACAAATATTAAGAACAGACACAATTGTTTGAATATTAACTATATATAGGGAACTATAAAAATGACTTCATATAAATTATCCATGAATCCTCCCAAGAAATGTAGCAGGTTCAATGTAGGGTGTTGACATTTTACAGATAAAGTAACCAAAGCCAAGAGAGGTTAAGTAGGCTTGCTGAAGTTCACACAGCAATGAGGTGCTGGTCTCTGCTTCTCCCGTGGTTTACTAATTAGTAATTACTGTGTAACAAGCCACTCCAAAATTCTGTGCCTAAAACAATGCTCCTCATAAGCCCCTAGGTCAGCTGGGTAATTTTTTTTCTGATTTCAGCTGGACTTACTCATGCATCAGCAATCAGCCACCAGTGAGTAAAAAGCTCTGCTGATATTGGTTGGACCCATTCACATGTTTGGGGATCAATTTCCACTGGCTAATCTTGCATATTCTCAGTTGAAACAGCTAGGTTCTGCTCCAGCTGGTCTCTCATGCCCCAGGTGGTTAGCACAGACTTGTTTTTGTGGCAGTGGTTCCAATGTAATAGGAAAAGAAATGCACAAAGGTTCTTGAGTCTTAGGCCCCAATCTGACAGAGTCAATTGTATGACATTGTATTGGCCGAAGTAAGTCACGTTTGAAAGGCAGGAAAATAGAACCTGTCTCTTGCTAGGAGGAGCTACAAAGTCATGATGCAAAGGTCTTCTACACGAGGCAGGGTGCTGCATTGCCATCTATCCACCATGGATGCTGTGTTCCCACCACTGAGTCCTTTCTCACTTCCTGACACATCTCCAGCAAAGCAAATCTGAAGGTGCTCCTCACCCTGGTTTTATCTGAAGGAATGTCTAGGTAAGAGAGCCACTAAGTTGTCATGTTAGAGAGAGATTTTCAGGACTCAGAACTTATCTCCTATCCAAACCTAAATGTCTTCTCCCAAAACTCCTTTAAGTAGACATCCAGCACCTGCAGAAACACTCCCAGGGATGCGGAGCTCAATTTTATTGCATTAAATTGAATTTAGTTTCTCATTAAAAGTGATTTGGAATAGGGCTCTCACTCTGATAGTTGTTCAGCTAATTTCTGAGGCAGCTTTCTTCATCATTTTCTTTTCATTCAAAACCGAAATCTTCCTCTCAGTAATTCCCTGTCTTTGCTCTTTTTCCTGCTTCCTCACGTGATACACAGGGCCATTTACCTACTTTGAATACTGTCTTGCAAGTGTGAAATCCAGTGTGTCTATCAGCTCCCTTAATCTTTGCACTCTATATTACTAACACATCCCCAAAATGTTTGCTTTTTCTCCTCTATACCCTCTTCCTTTTATAATTGCACCTCAATCTTATTGCATTATTCTAAATTTGGTTTATTATTCACAACAAATTATTTTGAATAGGGCTCTGACCCATGTATTTGTACAATTTGCTTTCAAAGCAAAGCACAGCTTTGTCCCCTTATTATTTCCTCTGCAATTTCAGCTCTTTCCCTCTACTCAGTGGTTGTAAACATTGATGTTGTCATTCTGGTCTGTTTATTCATCATTCAGCAGTCCTCTATTGCATCGGACAACAATGACGGCTGCAACCAGGAGGTGGCCAGGTATTGTGGTGGGCGCCTGTGGTCCCAGTTGCTTGGGGGGGTGGAGGCAGGAGACTTGCTTGAGCCCAGAAATTGGAGGTTGCTGAGTGCTGTGATGCCACGGCCCTCTATCTCGGGTGTTGGCTTGTGGCTCTGTCTCAAAAAAAAAAAAAAAAAAAAAAAAAAAACCTACCTGTAATTGCCCTTTTTGTCCGGTGACTATCCCACTTTCTAGTTCAAAGACTGCTCTGAACAAGAGTTTAGTCATCTGCCTAAAACATTAAAATGCTATTTTTAAAAAATGCCATTTTCAAACACTTCAAAAGGCTGACTCTTCTTTTTCACTATTTAATGACAAAGTGACAAATAACATCATTTTCTCACCTTTAAGACTTTCTCTGTCCTGTCCCCAACACCAACCCTAACCTTGTCTCTCAAAGAATAAACACCTTCAACATGAAAAAAAAAAAAGAGAGAGATAGTCTATAACACCAGGATTTCCTAAAGCTGCTTGGGACACAAAAATGGGTGAACCCCAGAATGATCCTTGACAAGTTTGTAGGTGCCTGGATGAGGCTGTGGTTGAAAGCAGTATCTTTCAGGCAACATCAAGCTATTTCTCCTATTCCCTTTCTCTACATCTCAAGAGAACAATTGCACAGAGAAAGAAGACTGTGTGGCCCTCCAGCATCAGGGGAGTCCTGTCTGGCTTCCACCCTGCCATATTCTGCTTTCTTCCTTGCCATGAGATGCTTCCACTGAGTCTTGGTATCCTACTGGCATCCTCTGCCAACACCCTCAGATGTTTCTGTGGCCTCCAGGCTTGAAGTACACATTCTACAGGACCCTTCTTTCAACTCCCAGCTTCCTTTGAGCTCAGGATTGCTATGTTCTCTGAGGGGCAGTGGCAGTAATTCAGTGTGGCTCTCTTTACACTAGGCAGTGATGTGTAAGAGGTCATCTCAGCCACTCCGTTACTTCCCTATTGCCACAATAGAATTTAACTCCCTGCTGACTGGGAGACTTTTCTGAGGGGCTTGCAGATTCCCTAGGTATCTCCAAAAATGCAAGAAACCAAGTACTGCTGCTCTAAAATTCTCCTAAATGAGATTAAGTGTGTCTATACCCTTCAACTTGACACTTTACAGCAAGAGGGAGCTGAAGCCTGAATAATCATGTCATGCATGTCAAATGGTCACGTTATGCTTCCCTCCATGGTCCCCAGGATCCTCCTCCTGAGCACCACACTGGCTTTAGGGGCCAACTCCTTCCTGATGTGAGAACTTCCCTACATCAGTCAGATCCAGCGTTCTCACTTATTCTAAAATCTGCTCTGTGAACAGACTTCACATTCTTCCTCTGTGGAAGTCATGAGACCTTTATTCATGAGTTTGTTTTTATTTTTTTCTGTCAACAAAACCAGTCATCTGAACATCAAAATCATTTGCCTTCATATCCTTGTCTCACTGTATTACTTAAAACAGTATTCCGGAACTCAAAGCAATGACATCACTGTATTCATATGGGTCCCACCCTCTCAGAAATTTGTTCTAAAAAGTTATTAACTTTATAGGGAAGAAAGAAAAGGGACAAAGGCTCCAGAAACTAGAGATTCTACCTATGTGGGATTCTTGATATGAGTCTCTCAGTGTAGATACATATGTTTGAAATTATCCATATTGAAACTTCTAAAAGCTGAACTCTTAAACCTGTGAAGAGTTTTGGCATGCCAAAGAGTAGACAAAGAATCTAGGAAGCAGAGTAAGAGTGGTGAGAATGACATGACTTGGGTGAAGGTTTCCAAAAGGTTCACTGGAATTTCTTCATTTTCTCTTTTCTGTATCATCTAAATTCAAGTAACAGAACGATGCTTAACCAGGGGGAGAGAGAGAGGGAGGAAGGAAAGAGAGAGGGAAGGGAAGGAAGAAAAGAAAGAAGGGAGAAGGAAGGAAGGAAGGAAGGAAGGAAGGAAGGAAGGAAGGAAGGAAGGAAGGAAAGAAAGGCACTGATGACCAGTATCTGGAAGACTAAACCAGAAATTAAGTCTTAAAATTGACTGTGTGTTCTGAGATAAAAAGAGTATCAATGTCTTTATATAGTGATTAAGAAAATGCTATGAGGGCTATCTCTCACAGTATGATCAAAATGTTTCTGATTGTATATGAAGCACATTCTGCCCTATGATTGCACCAATGTACACAATTATGATTTAATAAAGAAAAAAGAATAAAAAAAAGAAATACAGAAAGTTACAGATATAAAAATATTTATAAAGATCATTTTAACATATATAATTTACCTAAATACAAGCTGCAACAATTCATGAATTCATCTTAGAAAAAGTGCTGTGTACCTCATGGCTGAACTATGATCACCTTCGAAGTACTGGGAAGCTATGCCCTGGGACCAGTGCCTAATCCACCCTCCAAGGCAATTCTGAAACTGTATTTCTGGAATGGCTATCAAGCTCTCCTCATATGAGGGCTGACAATTAAGTAGTGAGCCTTCCATGTGTGCTCAAATTGGCATCACTGTACAGACAACTTGGCGGTTTCATTTGGTTGGTATATAAATGTCTCACAGCTGTGTTTGTTCAACACGTGGTAGTGTCTTGGTGCGTGGCTCGCTGTTACATGCATTTACCTGCTGTGTGATAGCCCTGAAGGCCGTTCCAGAGAAAATGTTTCAAAGTTGCTTTGACGGGTGGATTAAGTGCCTGTGTTGGTGCAAGGCTTTCCAAGGGCGGCACTTCAGAGGTGACCATAGTGATGTTCAGCAATGAGGTGTGCAGCACTTTTTCTAGGGTGAGTTTGCAAGCTTAATTTCAGGCCATGTACACTTATTTTAACTTATACTTAAAGTAACTTATTTTAAAGACACTTTGAAAATTTTATTTTCAAATTTTTGCATTATAGAATAACAATAACTTATATGGACAACAAACATTCTTCATGTGCATTGAAGATACTTCTGGAAAGTCATTTGGTGTTTTCTTAATGAACAGCAATGCAATGGGTAAGACTAATTTATTTGACCAAATGTTTAAAGGGGATATAACTTGAAATGTCTTAACTGTTCTCCTCATTCCAATCATGTATATCATATGTCAGAGAAAATTCTACTGTTAACGTTTTAGCATATGAACCTATTCTAAGTAGGTTCTGAGATTAGCGAGTCAATGAATTTTTGTATATCAGTGTTCACATTTTTGAGAAATTCTGCTGTTTTTTTCATTCAGGCACTTTATTTTCCCTTGAGAGAAAAATCGAAACACATTCAGGCCAATGAATACTTTCATTCCCAAAAACTCATTTGTCAACATAGAGTAATGTGTTACACAGATAAAAAAGAGTCCTCTTTAAAGATAGGAAGATGGACGAGTACCTTTTTAGTTTATCACAATTCAAATAATGTGGAAACTTTTGTTTTTAACATTGTGAGTTAAATATTTAATAGGCAAATCAATGATGATAAAAAGTTACAAAAATGAATTATGTTCTGGAAGGTTCAGTTTATTTCATGGTTATCCAATTCCCATTTCTTAAACATAGAAAAAATTAGATTAAAAACATTTATTTCTTTTTAGAAATTCATATGTGATAATATCATTTCTCAGAGAATCTCCAATTAAAATGACTAATTAAAATGCTATTTTAGAAAGAAATTTATTTTTGTAAGAGGTTCAGGGGAGCTTTTGCCAACATCTGTAAAAGGAAATATCTGAGATACACTATCGCTATGTAGAAGTCTTTTACATGGCAGCCTCTACCACCCTTCTGTGTTATTCCTACATTCAATATCTTATTTCTTCTCAGTTATTTAAAAATAGTGTAAATGAAGTGATTTATATAAAATACTTTAAACCAACTTTACAATCATTGTATTACTATGTACCATTTTTACTGATTACACATACTCTTCCAATATTTATTTTGTAGAGATTTTCATCCAGCCTACTCCAATAATCACCTACAGAGTTATTGGTGGGATTCTGGATTTTTACATTATTTTAGGAGACACACCAGAAGAAGTAGTTCAACAGTATCAACAGGTGTGTTTTAGGTGTATTTTATGAATTCTTTTCTGCTGTACTTTTCTTTCATCTAACATGTTTACATATTTATATGACTTTATTTTACATATTGGAGATCTCTTAGCTAAATGTATCTTAAAATCTTACCCTTTTTAAAATACAAATACATGATTTTTGTTTTTCCCCTATACAGTGAATCTCTTATGTATACTTAAATGTCTATATTTCTGATTTCAAAATGATTTCTTACCATTAGAATGCAGGGATCAAGAGCTGAATTTCTTTGAGATGTTGCATGTAAATCTTTTCTGGTTTATAACTTATTTTGGTTGATCAGGGCAAATAAAGGAAAATAACTTATCTTTTACACTGAGGGGAGGCAATGAATTTGTAGATCATATATTCTTTTAATCAAAGTTCTGAGGTAACCAAGTTTTGAGATAGGCCAGTAAAATTTGCTATGAATGCATAGTGGGTGAAATTCAGGAAAACTGGCTTTGAGTCTCAGGCTGAGAGAGGGTCAAGCTGGAAATCTAATTGGAATCCTTACATTTCAAATAACTAAGCAACTTTTAATTCTTGTTAAGTAACATCTTAGTGTACCTGAAGTCAAGATAGACTCAGAGTATAATAATAATAACTCAATGTGAGTCATCTCCCTTTGATTTTGTACAAAGTCGTTTTCTAGATATAGATCATGGAGAAATCATAGATTCAAAAAGTTTGTATAAAAACCTGAGCCAAAGAAAAATGGATCCGGCCCAATGATATTATTTCTCTTTATATAACCTAATACCTGGCTTTAAGTGAAAAAAGAAAATGTCAGTGACATCTAAATTTCCACATGCAAAATCATGTCTTCTGAGAGAACAGATGCTCTTTTCCCATGGTGCGCTGATCCTGCTTGAACCACCTTGGGATGTGAGAAGGTGACTCAGATCCCTATAGGGGAGGGAAGGAGCCAAGGCCCTGTGTGTGAATAGATTAGAAACTCTGCAGTAACTGGGTGGGAACATATATTTTACTAACATTTTTGCAAGCTCAGCGATAAATAACTTCCAAATACAAGGAAAGAAAGATTATGTCCTATTTCAACTTCCTTGTTTCTCACATGAAAACTTTTTTCGTTGTTATAGAAAGTGAAAGTGTTATGGGACAACTTCCCTTTCATCTCATCATTTTTATTGCTGTTCTTCTACACTCTTCTTTAACATTCCTTGATGAAAAAATTATATCTTAACAAATGCTACTTTCTGGAATGCTACACTTTCTGTGTTTTCTTTTTTTTTAACACTAAAGAAAATATTAAGGGCTAAACATAAACTTGTTGAGTTTCATGGAAAAATTAGAACAGAATATCTAGGAACTATTTAAGAATGCAGGTTACATTAACCTTTGTTTAAAAATATGAAGTTTAAATGAATACTGGAGATACAACAGCCCAGAAGCACAGCGGTATTAGTCACTAATGCTAATTGCATTTCCCTTCATTGTACTGATTCCCTGTCCGTTGACTCCCAGCTTGTTGGGCTCCCAGCAATGCCGGCGTATTGGAGTCTTGGCTTCCAACTGAGTCGCTGGAATTATAAGTCACTAGATGTGGTGAAAGAAGTGGTGAACAGGAACCGGGAAGCTGGCATACCCTTTGTAAGTAGGATGAAGGGTTTGTGGGAATGTACGTCAATTACTGTCAAATAATAATCAATGTGAGACATTTTCAGGTATATTCAATACATATTGTATTACATATTTATAATTATAAACCACATTTTAATCAATCATAAAGTCTATTTATCACCATACATTACACCCATCACTTCTGAAAGCTACAATACATTCTTCTGAAGAACTGATTATTAGTTCAGATATTGAAACAGAATATGTATTTAAACATGAATGAAATCATATCCAGTTTTTTAAGTAGACCTTAAATTTAGCGCCTATATATTTTAGCTGGGAGACAGGCGCCCACTGTAACACCTGGCTATTTTTTTTTTTATTGTAATTGTTGTTGTTTTAGAAGGCCTAGGCCAGGTTTAAACACACACCCTAACCACTGAATATGGGGGCTGAACCAGAGCTTATACATTTTAAAGTGATTTTCTGAAATATGTAAAGTCTTGTTTTCTGTACAGTGAAACCTATCACTGAAAAAATGTGGATAAGCATTTAATGCTTTTGTACTTAAGAATCAGAAAAACAAAAACTAGTTTTATAAACAGTATTATTGCTTTTTCAATGAAATAAAAGGAATACTTTATCTGTCTATTTATCTATCTATCATCTATCTTAAAGACAAGGCCTTACTCTGTCACTAAGGCTGTAGTTTAAACACACACCCTAACCACTGAATATGGGGGCCGAACCAAAGCCTATACATTTTAAAGTGATTTTCTGAAATATGTAAAGTCTTGTTTTCTGTACAGTGAAACCTATCACTGAAAAAAAGTGGATATGCATTTAATGCTTTTGTACTTAAGAATCAGAAAAACAAAAACTAGTTTTATAAACAGTATTATTGCTTTTTCAATGAAATAAAAGGAATACTTTATCTGTCTATTTATCTATCTTAAAGACAAGATCTCACTCTGTCACTAAGGCTGTAGTACTTGTGTGATCATAGTTCACTGTGGCTTCAAACTTCTTGGCCTCAAGTGATCCCTCAACCCTCTGCTTCTCAAAGTCCTGGGATCGCAGGCATAAGTCATCTTGCCTGGGCTTCTACTCTTTACGTTTAAAATACAAGTTCACTGGGATTAGAAGTTGATGGGATGAGCGAGTTCTTTCAGGATTATTTGTTGAAATACACTGTGTCAACTTGCAGGACACACAGGTCACTGATATTGACTACATGGAAGACAAGAAAGACTTCACTTACGATCAGGTTGCGTTCCAAGGGCTCCCTGAATTCGTTCAAGATTTGCACGACCATGGACAGAAATATGTCATCATCCTGGTAATGATTGATTGTATGTTAGTACATTGTTAGTCTTCACACACCTAGAAGTAAATAGAATTTTTTATCATTTCTTCTTTCTATTATTAGGACCCTGCAATTTCCATAGATAAGCGTGCCAATGGTGCAGCATATGAAACCTATGACAGGGGCAATGCAGCAGGTGTGTGGGTAAACGAGTCAGATGGAAGCACGCCCATCGTTGGAGAGGTAAATTGTGACTGTTCAGATTGTGTATCCTGCAACATCAAAGTTTCTGTGAGCGAGAGAGAATGCATCTGTACATATATTTGCTTTCAACTCTGGAATGATAGATGTTTTAACTGTGGAGAGACATTTTAGGCAAAGGAAATATTCCAAATACCTCTAAAACTATTCTTATGAGAAGTCGTATGGAAGAGAGTGAATAACTTACACCAGATAACTTTCAATGGTACAAATAAAACTAAAGCGAACAAAGTCAAATAAATAGCAAAATTGTTATAACAAAAATTCTATGCAGGCTTTAATATAAAATAATTACAAACATAAATTATGTACGTATTTAGTGGGCACTAAATTTTGTGATTTACATTTAATCCTCACAAAGAAATAATGAGATGGCTATGACAAAAAATTCTTATTTTACAGCTGGAAAATATAAATGTTAGAGAGGTGAAATTACATTAAAGAGCTAATAAAGAGCAGAATCAGTAATGTACCTAGATCTCAAATGCACATTATTAACCAGAATAAATATTCTTTAGGGGGCAACTTTATAAATCATCAAAATGATAAAATATCTGGACATGTCGAGTGTAGGTAATGAGACATAATCATTTCTGTGATAAAATTTAAAGAAATAAAATAGGAGAAATATCAATTTATCAAAACCATGTTTATTATAGCAGTTTCTTATAATATGGAAGAATATTATAAATATTATTCTTATTGGATTCACCAAACTTAAAATTTTTAGTGAAAGGCTTCTTCAAATAATTATGAACTTCATCAGGAAAAAAATCCTACATGTTTTCCTAGCTTAGTAATATTTCATAGAATATATGTTTTTAATACCTGCTATAATGCACATGGATAGAGCAGAGATCCGAAATATAAAATAATATCATTTACCTAAATTTATCTAAAATTGATTTTTTTTGCCTAATGCTGTAAAGAGAAAGTAAAATACTGTAAAATAAGTTAAAGAAACATAATTCATAAAGAAACGACAGCATATGTGATGTTTAATAGCATGGACTCGGGGATAAAATCCCCTGGGTTTGAATTTTTTGCCGTACCTGTTAATTGTGGTGTGACTTTGAAGGACTTAACTTCACTCATCTGCAAAATAAGTATAATTACAGTCTCTACCTTCCCTGTAAAGTGGTGGTAAAAATAGGACCCATCTCCTAAAGTCTTAATAAGGATTAAGTGTAAATAATCACAAAAGTCCTTGAAACACTACCCAGTGTTCATGTTATATTCATTTTTGCTAATAAAAAAATAAATATAAGGGGTACTTTTTAATTTTATTTCTTGGAAGGAAATGCCTTTGGAAAGGAACTAACATACTTTCTTTTGTCAAACAAAGAATATATCACATGGGGCTTTTTGTTTGTTTATTACCCTAACCTATAAGATAAATTTCCTTACAGTCAAATGTCAGCCCTACCCTTGTTCCCACTGTTTTCTCTTCCTAAATGAAAGTTCATAACCTCAGTCTCATTTACTTTAACTTTGCTCTTAAAGTCAGCCCGAGATTATTGGGAATACAGAGTGTATGAGTCACATGGACTTAAAGAAGTCCAATAATAAAACTTCAATGATTTTTATTCTCAACTCAATCAGTTTGAAATTCAATTTATTTATTTTTCCTTCTTTATATAAATGTTTATATATGAATGATCTATCCTTCTAGGTATGGCCAGGATTGACTGTCTACCCTGATTTCACCAACCCAAACTGCATAGATTGGTGGGTGAACGAATGTAATCTTTTTTATCAAGGAGTGAAATATGATGGACTTTGGATTGTAAGTAGCTACTTTAAACCAGTGAATTTGTCAATAAACATAAAATTATTTATCCTTTACTAAGTCAGTACTATGTATTTTGCTTATGTTCAACATAAAATAAAAATTCCCCCTCATTTTTTTCTTTGGACATGTAAATATACCCGTCATGTTCATGGGTTAGAAAAGATCAAAAACTAAAAATACAAATTGAGAATTCTTTTCTTTCTCCAGTAATATACTTCATAGAATGAATTTTGTTTCTATAAAAAAGGAGTTGTATCTCCCTGAAAAATACTTTTGACCTTTTATTACTATCAATCCCTGAAGCTTTTGCCTTACAACAACAATGGCTTGAATCTACTAGTTATAATATTTAAAATACTAATTGAATTTACTTTTACGCGATATTAAGTAACTGTACTCTCATTTAAATCATTTAGAGAAATTCCAGAAAGATATTTTCAGAATTTTCAAAATGACAAATTTATAAATTACATTACAGGAGGTAAATGCTATTAAAATACGTAGTATATGTAGTAAGTATTAAATACGAGTACTATCTAGATGAATAAACATACTATAGGCATATTTTAATGAAAGATAATGACATGGTAAATGCTATGTTTTATATAATATGTGGTTAAATTCATGTTAAAGTGTTTAATTTTTCCTTTAGTAAATAATTCATTCTTTTGAGTTCAGAAAATTATTTTCCTTATATAATAAGCTGAAAAAACTATCACATTCTGATCTAATCATGTTTCCATGATTGTATGACAAACCTTTAAAATATTTAAATATTTTGGATTACTTCTTCCAGGTGAAATTAATTTTTTCTACAAAAGTATATTTTTCATAAATTGTATAAAAGTTTCTGTTTGGAATGACTGCTGAAAAATTTTGTGAATTTTATGGCAAGTTTGCACACATGATTCAAATCCAAATAAATTAATTTCATAGTTGAGAGTTTTGCCATGTAATTCTTCAAGTACACTGCACATAAAAGGTGTTAAAATGGTTTAGATAAAGATTCTCTCAAAATTTAAAATAATACAACTCAGTACTCCCAAATTATGAATTTCAGCAGTTTCTTTTCAAATTTAATTTATTGGTAGACTCATAAAGAAAAAAATAAAGCCTAAACTTATTGGCTATATAATCATAGACTTTTGGAAATTTATTTTTACTGGATACTGGAAAACAAAATTGAGATTAATACTCTAGGTAATTTCAAAGAAATAACTCCCATATAGCTTTAGATATTTTTATGCATTAGAATAACTATTTTATTTTCTCTCATTCCTGGCTATTCTGAAAATATTTGGGAAATGGAGATATCTCCTTTTTAATATCTACTTCGCAGTGATAAATCACTTCTTTTTAAACCCTGAACACCTTCAATTTCTCATTTTAACTCTATGTGACAAGTTTCCTTAGATTCTCTCCATACCCATTATCTAGACGCTTTCATGAGAATATTTTGAGAGTAATAAAGTTGAGTAATCACATTCAGTATAAGGGGGTCAGAAGAAGCCAATATTCAGAAAAGCTGTAGCAAACTTAATTAGTAGGGCTAGTTGTTATTACAATGTTATGAAAAAAATTAATGTCTAAACTGTAGCACAAATGATACACTTTTACATTTTTAGAAAGAAATGTTTTTATATGTCTTTGTAAGTGACACAGTCTGTTAGAATATGAGGTCAGGCAATTAAGTTCATGAGCTCATCCTAGACAAAGTATTACAAACCTCATTGCTAAATTTTACCACGTTCACTTTGAAGCAGTGCCCTTGACCTTCT
The DNA here is from genome assembly GCA_963574655.1 of Perodicticus potto. Lineage (NCBI taxonomy): Eukaryota > Metazoa > Chordata > Mammalia > Primates > Lorisidae > Perodicticus > Perodicticus potto. The sequence goes on from CAUYRH010007433.1 coordinate 28,558, forward strand.
GATGATCAGAGTGATATTCAGCAATGAGGTATACAGCACTTTCCCCGAGACGAGTTCACGAACTTAATTGTCAGACCAGTGTGTAGATAAAGACTAAGTTTTTAGGATGATTTAAAAACCAATAGGAGAGATAGATGCAACCATTGAACAGTTCATATAGAAGTATTAAGGTTAAAGAAGATGCGAGAAAACTAGAATAAGAGGGGGGCAGAACTCAAAAAGGTAAGAATTACTTAGGTCTTAAAGCACAAGACATGTGGATGGAGAAGAGAAGTTTAATATTACAATATAAATCCGAGGAGAATGGAACTATCACTGAAACGAGGATGAGGCTGAGTGATGCCTTTATGGGAACAGAATCAATTTATTAGAGATACGGAAAACAAGACTTACAAATATATAGAAATGCCCAACGTAAATAGCAGAGAAGGAAGAAATAAAAGTACATGTTACAACGTATGATCTTATGTTCTTAATCAGTCATGATCACATAACTAGTAAGTGGTGAGAAAAGACTGGGGCATCAATCTAAATGGCTAGAAAATACATAAAAATTCCTATCACTATATCTCCCAAAATTGTCTAGGTTCCCAGTTCTCAGAATATGGTCAAACTGACCTACAGTTAGTTTCTTGAGATTTTTCAAGGACTCTGTGAAGTTCTAACCATTTTAATTCTAATACTAAAGGCTATTTGCCTTTGTTCACTTTGAATCTCTGCCAAGAGTACAGGAGCTGTGAGCTGGATGAATGCCATATAAAACAATATAAACTGAAAAAATAAATATGCTAGGGATGGGTATAATGACAAGCTGACTCAGTGAGAGGGCGCCCAAATATTCAGGAAGGACAATTCCTTAAAACTTATAATATGATTAATGTGAAATTAGAACTAGAAAAATTTCTTTATCTCATCTTAGATACCTCTGTTTTCTTGTGTAAATATTCTGCTTATTTTTAGGTTTGTAGCTTATATTTGTCTTCTAGGAATAAAATGATATCATGGTTGCCTTATATAAAACAATTTCAAACAAGTAGATACTGTCTGCTTATATGATTTGTAGTTATTTTAAACCTGCTTTTCTTTGTTTTTTGTCCATTCAGGACATGAATGAAGTTTCCAGCTTTATTCAAGGTTCAAAGAAAGGATGCAATGAAAACAAACTAAATTACCCACCTTTTACTCCAGGTAAATTTTATTTGGTGATATAGCTACCAACAATTAGCAATAATTTTCTCCTTAATTGGTAATTACTAGCATATATTTCTAAATTATAATCTTTGGTATAATTTTGAAATCTTGAAATCAATGTTCTCTTTTTTCTCTTAGCCAAAATCTTATTCTCTAGGATTAAATTTAAGTAGAGTAATCCACTAAAAATCTTTTAAATGAGCCTGTAGGTATAGGATGTCCAATATATGCTTCTATCTTTTGTGGTGTGTATGTGTGTGGGGGGAGTGGAGAGAGAGAAAAGAGAAATCCTATTTATATGAAATGTTCAGAACAGTCAGATCCAAAGAGCTAAGAAGTGGATTTGTGGTCCTCAGAGCTGGCAGAGGGGATGGAGATTTACTTCTGATGGGGATGGAGCTTCCTTCTATGGAGATGAGGATGAGAATGTTCTGGAATTAGATAGAAGTAGGATTGCACAACAATGTGAATGTTCTAAATGATGGGATCTTGCTCTGTTACCCAGGCTGGAGTGCAGTGGAGTGATCACAGCTCGCTTTAATCTTGAACTCTTGGGTTCACTCAGTGATCCTCCTGCCTCGGCCTCTGAGTAGCTGGGACTATTGGATGGTTTGGGGGGCACCATCACATCCTGCTAATTTTTTTGTAGAGATAGGGTCTTGCTAAGTTGCCCAGGCCTGTGTCAAACCCCTGTCCTCAAGCAATGTTCCAAAATTGGCCTCTTAGTGTTCTGGGATTACAGGTCTGAGTTACCAGACCTGGCTCATTTTTTTAAGTCTTCAGTAGGAGGCCCAAGCAGGAAACAGATAAAAAGGTGGATGGAAAAGGGAAGTCCTGTCACTCAGCCAGGCCATGCCCCACCTTGAGGCCCAGGCTGTAGAAGGCTGCCTTCCCCAGGACGCTTCCTCTGACCATGACCTCCAGCTCCTGGATCATTCAGTGCCAATGCTGCTTAGTTATTTGGTTGGTTAGTTATTTGCAACCTCAGAGGGAAAGGCAGGGCCCTGGCAAGCTCTGGCTGGGGCTGGGTTTGGGGAAGCTTGCAGAATAATTATTAATTTGGGAATACGTATAAATCTAATTATTCCAAGCTCAGCATGAGTAGAAAAGGTGAAAACCTCATTAGAACATAGTGTAATAAAATTATTGCCCTCTTTCATTATATTTGGCTAAATATGATATTACATAGCACATCATAAAAAAGGTATATAATGTTTAATATGGAAATATATCTCTTAAGAAATGTTTCCTATCTATTTTCTCTAAGATATTCTTGACAAACTCCTTTATTCTAAAACAATCTGCATGGATGCTGTGCAGACCTGGGGGAAGCAGTATGATGTTCACAGCCTCTATGGATACAGCATGGCAATAGCCACAGAGAAGTAAGTATAATTTCATTCATAAAATATTTTCATACTTATTATCTAGAAATGTTATTGATAATTTAACAATGTGATTAGGAAATAGCAAGAGTAAGGAAAAAAAAGAGTATGTTCGTGATAAAAATGTGTGGACTTAAAAAACTATCAGTTTTTACCAATACTCATAAATTTGAAAATTGGTTATTAATAATTCTGATATATGTATTTAACATAGATTTCCTATTTAATTCATAGATTTAAATTAAAAAGGTTTAATTCACTTTGTCATCTCTGAATATAATTGTGTTTTAAGCATGAAAAATATTCCTCCTACAACAGGTTTGTTTTTATATAAAACTACTTTTCAAAAAAAAAAGCATTTCAATTAAAATGTAGTTCATTAGGCAGCATTACCCTAAGTAATTTTCTAATGGAATGTGTTATAAAATATGATACAAAACAAAAGAAAGAGACAATCACATTGATTATCTGCTGTTCCCCAAGCGTTATTTAAGGTCCTGTATACAATAGTCATTAAAATGCAAATACTGGCCTCAATGGACTTGTATTTTCTCATAATTAAACAATTATGAGGGAGTGTTAATTAAACCGCATGTTTTTTTTTATCCCAAATCACACCATGACATCAAAATTATTAAACCCTCTCTACGTGGTGTGTGCTTACTTTTCAAGCACAATAGAGGAATTATTGTGTTGCGAGGCTTAAGATAATAAATTCTGTGTAAGAAAAAGAAAATCTTATGGTCCAATATGATAAAAATTATAATATAAAAAGGTGTCTGGGAATATTATTATATATTTACTAGAGTAGTCTGGGTAATTTTTATACTGATTTAATTTTTTTTTTGTATATTCTCCTGATTATTTATCATTTACAAAAAAATTAACACTAAAGTTTGGGTACCACTAGAGGTAAGATGAACAGTACTGGTAGGTGTGAATGAATAGTTCTAGATAAGTTCTAGAAACTAGAACAAGAAAAACTTCTTAGTATGCTGAGGAAAAAAATGTTTTTTTGGTCAGGTCTGGGCTTGAACCCACCAACCCCAGTATATGGGGCTGGAGCCCTACTCCATGAGCCACAGGCGCTGCCCCTGAGGAAAATTTTTAAGACCAGACCTTCCCTGCAAGAATTTTTAAGAACAGACCTATATTACACACTAGTCATGACAAACGAAGCCCATGATTTTAAAATCATCCAAATGCTAATAAAGCTTAGAGCCCAGGTGACACATTGGCTCAAGAGGTAAAAAAAGGCAGTAAAATTTGATTCAACCGGATGAACAGAAATCTACCCCCACTTATCAATTCTTTCAATGAATGTGAATGGATTTAACTCCCCTCTCAAGAGGCATAGGCTGTCTGAGTGGATAAAAGAATATAAACCAAGTATCTGCTGTCTCCAGAAAATGCATGTAATCCACAAGGACTCATTCAGATCAAGGTAAAGGGATAGAAGATAATATTCCTTGGAAATGGAAACCAGAAGAAAGCTGGTGTATCTCAACTCATATCAGAAAGCATAGACTTAAAAGGAACACAAGTAAAGAAAAAGATGGTCATGGTGTAATAGTAAAGGGAACAATCCAACAATAACACGTAATAATTATAAGTATTTATGCACTTAACACAGGTACATCCAGATTTATAAAGCAAAACATACTAGATCTAAACAAAGAGATAAATGATATTATAATAGCTCAGGACAACACCCCTCTGATAGGACTGCTGAATTCTCCAACAGAAAATAAATAAACATGGGACTTAAAAGAGACTCTAGAGCATGTGGGCCTAACAGGCACCTACAGAACATTCTCAACTATTGCATATACATTCTTTAAGATGGATCACATCCTAGGTCACAAAATATGTCTCTACTAATTTTTAAAGATTGATCACATCCTAGGCCACAAAATATGTCTCTTATAATTTTTTAAAAAGGGTATTATATCATTTATCTTCTTAGACCACAATGGGATAAAATTAGAAATCAACTCTAATAGATACACTTCATTCTCCATGATGTCATGGAAATTAAACAATGAAATGTCTGGGAGGAAATTAATATAGCAATCATAAGACATTTTAAATGACAAAGGGGACACATATTATCAAAATGTGTGGGATTCAGCAAAAGTAGGCCTAAGAGGTAAATTCATAGCCTTAAATGTCTATATCAAAAATTTGTAACATCACACATCAACAATCTAATGAATCAACTCAAGGAATTAGAAAAAGAGGACAAACCAGTGCTAAACACAGAAGAAGAAAATAAATAATATCAAAGCAGAAGTAAATGAAATCAGTAATAAGAGAACTGAACAGAAGATTTAATGAGACAAAAGTTGGCTCTTTTAAAAGATAGCCTAATTGACAGACATCTTGCTAGATTAATCAAAAACAGAAAAGAAAGGACCCTTAATAGCTCAATCAGATATGAAAAAGGAGATTTTACAAATGATATCATAGAAATAAAAATCACCATCTCTGAATACTATAAAATCCTCTATGCACATAAACTGGAAAGTGTCAAGGAAATTGACAATTCTTAGAAACGCACAACTTTCTTAGCCACTATTAGGAAGATATATAACTCCTGAATATACCAATATCAAGTAACTAAACTGAAGCAGCAAAAAATATCTTCCAAGAAAAAAAGTCCCTAACTAGAGATTTCACAGCCAAATTTTATTATACCTGTAAAGAGAAATTGGTACTTATACTACAGAAAATATTTCATACCACCAAGAAGGAAGTAATCCTCCCCAATTCATTGTGTTAATCCAGTGTCAGCTTGATACAAAATCCAAGACAAGACACAACAAAAAAAGCCCAACATCTCTTATCAACATAGATGTGCAATTCTCAGTAAAAATTCTAGGAAACTGAACTCACCTGAGCATTAAAAGATAATTCAGTATTACTAAGTGTGCTTCATCTCAAAGATGCAAAGATGGTTCAACATACACACATCTGTAGACGTGATTCACCATATGAACAGAAGCAAAACCAAAGACCATCTCAATAGATAAATGAACAGAAAGAAATTTGACACAATTCAGCATACTTTTATGCTAGGAATACTTAACAAAATAGGCATAGATGGAATATACTTCAAACTTACAAAGGCCAAATGCAAAAAACTCACAGCCAACATAATGCAGAATGGGGAAAAATTGAAAGCATTCCTGTTTATATCTGGAACTAGAAAAGATTTCCCATGGTCATTACTTCTATTCAACATAGTGCTGGAAGTCCTTGCCAAAGCAATCAGACAAGAGAAGGAATTAAAATGCATCCAAATGGGAAAAAGAGGGGTCAAACTATTATTACTCTTTGCTGATGATAAGATATTATGTCTTGAAAACTGCAAAGATTCTGCCAAAAGACTCTTGAAATTGATACATAAATTAAGTGGTCTCAGATTACATAATCAATGTACACAAATTAATAGCATTCCTATAAACCAACAAGTTAAACTGAGATTCAAATCAAAGACACAATACCTTTCACAATAGCAGTGAAGACAAGAGAATACCTGGGAATATAGTTAACCAAGGAAGTAAAAGACCTCTACAAGGGGAACTATGAGGTACCAGGGGAAAAAATTACAGGGAATGTAAACAAATGGAAAACTTAGATGGTGCCTGTGGCTCAAAGGAGTAGGGCACTGGCCCCATATGCCAGAGGTGGCGGGTTCAAACCCAGCCCTGGCCAAAAAAAAAAAAAAAAAAAAAGGAAAAATATATAATTTTCATGAATCAGTAGAATCAATACTATTAAAGTGTACTACCCAAAGTGATCTATCAGTTCAATGCAATCACCATTAACATACCAGCATTATTTTTCACATTATTTTTCACAGAGCTAAAATAAATAATTCCACTCTTAACTTACAATCAGAACAGAACTTAAATAGCCAAAGCAACCTTTAGCACAAAGGCAAATTTTGAGGCATCACCTTACCAGACTTCAAACTATACTGCAAGGCTATGCTGACCAAAACAGCATGGTGCTGGTGCAAGAACAGAAACATAGTCAATGGATCAGAATAGAAAACCCAGACATAAAACCATCCTCATGTTGTCATCTTGCCTTTGACAAAACACATAATAAGCTACAGTGGAGAAAAGAATTCCTAGTCAATAAATGATACTGGGGAAATCAGATAGACATATGTAGAAGATTGAAACAGGATCTGACCCTCTTACCACTCAAAAAATGTAAACAGACTTAAATCTAAGGCTGTAAGACTTTTAGAACAAAATGTTGGAAAAATTTTTAAAGATATTGGCATATGTAAAGAATTTATGGAGAGAACCCCAATCATAGCCATAACAAAAATTAACAAGTAGAACCTCATTAAATTAAAAGGCTTCTACACAGCCTCACAATCAAAAGAATGCACAGACAACCTACAGAACGGGAGAAAATATTTGCATTCTCTCCATCCGATAAAGGGATGATAACCAGAATCTATAAAGAACTCAAGTAAATCAGCAATAAAAAATCATATAATCCTATTTTAAAAAATAGGCAAAAGACATGGCCAGTTTTTCAAAATAAGATAGACTAGTAGTCAACATCTCTAATAATTAGAGAAATGCAGACCAAAACTACAGTGAGGTGTCAACTTTCCCCAAGGAGAATGGCTGTTATCAAAAAATCCCCCAAACAACAGATGCTTTTGCAATATCGGTGGTACTGCAAACTAGTATAATCCCTATGGAAAGTCTTAGGCAGATCTCCCAAAGAACTAAAAGTAGACCTACAGTTTAGTCTAGCAATCCCACTACTGGGTGGTTACCCAAAGGAAGAAGTCATTTTATAAAGAAGACATAGGCACTCAACTGTTTATTAAAGAACATTTCATAATGGCAGACATGTGTAGTCAACTCAAGTGCTCATCAATACATAAGTGGATTCCTAAAAGGTGGTATATGAATGCCATGGAGTACTAATCGTCCATTAAAATAAGGTGAACTAATCAATATCTCTTGTAGCATCATGGCTAGAATGGGAGATTATTCTTCTAAGCAAAATTTTATGAGAATGGAAAAACAAACACTGCATGTGCTCACCATTAAATTAGTAAGAATTGTCCAATACTCATGCATATTTGACAGTAAAACTCAGTGGAAAGCAAACAATTTGGAAGTGTAAGAGGGGAAAATTAAACTCACATCCAACAGGTACAACATATACTAATCAGGTAATGGCACACTTAAAGCTTTGACTGAAAAGCAATTCAAGTAAACAAAGTATTTGTACCACCACAATATTCTGAAAATTTAAAAAAATATGTAAGTTTAATCACAACATTTCTGGCCTACATTTTAATTACAGATATTGTTTTGAGTTGAAGTTTAGGTAACTAAACATTACATGTATATAAGGATTTCTTTGAGTTTAAACCATATATTTCCAAAATGAATGTTGAGTCAATACCAAAAGCACATCATTGTTTAATTTGGTGAAAGATGACTAAAGTCATTCAAAATCTCTGTCATTTCCTAATGGTTCTTTACATTGTATTTTATCAGAAGGCATTTACATAAGTAAATGTTACTAGTTAAATGCAAAATTGATATACATTTTTGACAACATCGTTTCAAATAATATAGCATGGCTCTTGGAATTGTAAAATAGTCACCTAAAGTTAGGATTTTAGAATTTGTAAGTTCCAACTTTATCTTTAAAATAGATTTTCCTTATTAATGTGGTTTTCTCTTTAGAGCTATAGAAAGAGTTTTTCCTAACAAGAGAGGCTTTATTCTCACCCGATCAACATTTGCTGGATCTGGACATTACGCTGCCCATTGGTTAGGGGACAACACGGCTTCCTGGGAACAAATGGAGTGGTCTATCGCTGGGATGCTGGAGTTCAGCTTGTTTGGAATACCTTTGGTAAGCCACCTTCACAGCATTTTTTAAATATCATCTTAATAAGTTTTGGTAAAAAGTTTGAAAGGGATGTAAGAGAAGAATAAGGAATATATGAGAAAAAGAAGAAGATGGTTGATGTCTATAATACTGAAATCATTAGAATGGGAAAATGTTAACAAAATTTAATCAAAGCAAAATAATTTAGGAAAACAAAAGTAAATATAAGCATGGCGTACAAAATGTTTATGTGATAAAGGTGAAAACATGATAAGGAAAATGATAAAAATAAATGTCACTAGTCTAAATCTATTTAAAATACTGGATTACCAGTGTAGATTAAAAATAAGAAATTTGTCCAGAGGAAAGAGATAAAGGTAGAAAACACGGTTCAAAATTTCAAAACTGAAGAAGATGTATACTAAGAAATTCTAAACCTAACAAATCTGGCATATTTCTATCAAACAAAAAAGCAGGATACAATATTAACTAGAGACCTACTTCCTAACCAAAAAATGTAAAGTATATTAAAAATTATAGTGACTTGTTTATTTTTTTTGTTTCACATACATAGTAAAATGGCAATAAAAGCCAACCAAACACACACACAATCTTGCATATGAAAATTTAATAAAATATATTATCAATTTTTCATTAGTCAAAAAATAAACTGAGTTGATTTAAAAAGAACCTTAGAATTGAGTGTTAACAATTTCACTTATCTAATTTTGTGGAATTTCAGTAAAGAATTAGTATTTAAAGGAAAATTTACAGTCTTTTATACTTAAAAACAAAGAAAGGCTAAAATTAATGAATCAAGTGCATGAATTTAAAACACGGAAAAAGGCAGACAGAATAAAGCTAAAGAAAGATGTAGGTAAAAAGAAAATAAGGAATAAAATTAATGTAATAAAAGCAAAGTCTCTAGATAAAATTTAAAATTCATAATGCAAAAGTTGCTCTTTGCAAACTTCACACAAATGGACTGATTTATGTCATTTTTTAAAGTGATATTAGAATTTATTTTAATATAAAGTGTCATTTACTGTATTGTAACAATTAATAATTACAATTATAGACAAAGATGGAGCCAAAATGGACAATAAAAGACGGCACTAAGGAAGATGCGTACAGGCAATAAAACATCCAGATAATAAATGATTCAAGATAATGAGTTGAGGCATAAAATTTGAGGCTCCAGGCAAATGTGATGATCTGAACACAATAAATAATAGATATATTTATTATTTAGGTGGGAGCAGATATCTGTGGATTTGTGGGTGAAACCACAGAAGAGCTTTGCAGAAGGTGGATGCAACTGGGGGCATTTTACCCGTTCTCCAGAAACCATAATGCTGACGGGTATGAGGTAAGTGCCACCTGTTCTTAATGTTTTGAAATAAAACACTGCCTTATTTTTAACAATACAAATTATATGCGTTAAGTTTATAGCTGATATGGTCTGAAAGACTGTAGCTTGATTTTAAAAAAATAGTTAGAAGTCTTGTTTTTACAGCCCCTCTCTATATTTTGTGAATAAGAAAGGGTTAAACAAGGAAATCATGATAAAAAGGTATTCGTTGCCACAAGTATTTTATTTAAGACTAGAGAATATGTTGAACAGATTGTTAAATCACTGGTATTTTAAATCAGCACCAAAGTTTTGTGAATATGGATTCGTGCATTCTAATAATGTAAGTTATATGTCACTTTTCTCTCATAAAATATCAGTATATACTATCAAGGATTTCTAGTTTGGGGGGGTTTGTTAAAGAAAAAGAACAAATTAAAGACATTTTCATGGGTGGTGCCTGTGGCTCAAAGGAGTAGGACGCTGGCCCCATATGCTGGAGGTTGCAGGTTCAAAACTAGCCTTGGCCAAAAACTGCAAACAAACAAAGAAACAAAAATCCCCAAACAAACAAAAAAGACATTTTCAAGGAATTTTAATCCAAAGTCTTTCTACAATGAATAGCTTGAATAAATATATTGAGAGAAAACCCAACTAACACTTTTAAAACATGAATTTGAACTAGCAGGAGAAGAAATATAAGAAAATACAGAGCTATTCTACCAGAACTGGGAATTCAACGTGCTGGGGCTGTCAGAGGCATATTTTTTTTTCAAGAAAATGTTGAAATTCTCTTAGGCAATTAAGTACATGTTGATTAAAAAATTACTCAGTGTTCACACACTGGTTGCCATCAGGGCTCACATTCTGCTTGAGAGGCAGAGTAGCTACTCAGCTCAGCCCAGAAGCAGGCAGCGTAAGGCAGAATTACAGATGTAAGTGGGAGGTTAGTCACTTCCAAATCCACCTAAATGATACTTTCAGGACATTTGTGTCCATGGGAAATTCTGATACTAATAACATTGCATTCTATTTTCGTGTTCTCTGAAGAGCAGTTTACGAGATATTCTTAGCTACATTAGAGACTTATTGTTGAAGTAAAGGGTGAAGGGAAGGGAGAATTAGAAAGTGGGGAGAGTTCTCAGAGTCTGGTTCAGGTCTGGACCTGAAGATGGCTGGGCAGGAGGACAGGGGCGGGCAGAACTGCACCCATGGACCTCTTCTCACAGCGTTTCCGGAGGCCAGTGAGGAGTCCTCAAGGCACAGCTGGCCCCTTCCCCGTGTCTCCCAGGAATACTCTGCGTGGATTCTCACCTGCTCACCTAGTGACTGGAGGCAGCCAAAGGGAAACATTCTTCAGTGCACACATAGTGGGGGATTCCTCAAGGGCGCACAGAAACCCTTTATTGATTTTGATACCCAGAGCAGGGACCTAAACAGTCTCACCCACATCAGTGCACCTAGGCTGAGGCGGTGGATTGAGAATGAGTTCAGGAAGGCTGTACTTCAAATTGCAAGTCTGCTGGCTGGCCGGGCAGTTCTGTTCCCTGTGTCCTGAGCCAACAGGCTCCTGGAGCTTATTCTTCTAATGGAAATGGCACAGCAAAGACAGTAATTCCTCAGGCTAGTACATTTCAAGTCTTCACCTGAATATATCAATGTAATAACATCCCATTAGCCAGAACAGTTCACATGACTGAGCTCTATCTGGAGAGGTGGGCGGCGCCCTTCACCTTCACTGGAAGAGGCCAACCAGTCACGCAGCAAAGGATGAAAACAATTCATGTTTCAGTAATTCATTCTACCACTATTGACGTGTGAAAAACTCAATTTTATTACAAAACATTTCATCTTTTCTGAGCGTGTATATTTAAATCAACATTCTTTATTATGTTGCTTTAAAAATATTGAAATATCCACTTCGAACTTAAGTTTAATTAAAACATATGATAGAATGAAAATGCAAAAGCTGGAACTATTAAGACACCTTGATGATGAAATAGGGATAAGTTTAGTTTTTTTGTAAAAAAGCTAAAACTTATAAAATTTGCTATAATTTTTAAAATTTATACAATTTTAGAATAGCTTAAAATGCTTCTATTTTAATTTTTTTACACTGTATCTTTCTTATTGTAATTTCTCCTCCTTTCCCACAGCATCAGGACCCGGCATTTTTTGGACAGAATTCACTTCTGGTCAATTCATCCCGGCACTATTTGACTATTCGCTACACTCTCCTACCCTTCCTGTATACTCTGTTTTATAAAGCCCATATGTTTGGAGAAACAGTGGCAAGGCCAGTCCTTCATGAGTGAGTACAATGAACAAAATTTATAATATCTTTTAAAGTATATTCAAGCATATGTTGAGAAGATTAATGGAGATTAATCAAGGTATCGAGTACATTTCTGCTGCTGCTTTTTACATTTGTGTAATTGATTTGAGAAGCTCTATAATGAAAATAAATGTAGCTAATTTGATAGATTGGACAAAAATAGGAACAAATTGAAAATTAGTAGAAACCACAAGAAAAAAGATATGTAAAATATGTTAGGAAAGTTATAGCAGTCAGAAAAATAACCGTGGAATTATTGAAAACATATCAAGGAAATATCTGTATAATTATGTAAATCTAGATGGGGTGTTGTGTAGCAAGAGCAAAAATGTGATCTGTGCTTATCTCAATCCAGATCAAAATAAAAGTCTATAACAAAGAGGTTGAAAGAGAAGAAAGTAGAATATGAAAGATTCTTTGTACTTTGTGAACCTACCTTACAAAAGAAAAATAATTAAACAGAATAGTTGTTTACTAGAGATAAAATGTAATCTTAACACCTATGATAGAATTTCGAGTACAAGATAATTTCATTTCTTCCTTCCTTCCTCCCTCTCTGCTTCTCTCCCTTTCTTTCTTCCTTCTCTGTCCTTTATTTTAAACTAAAGCAGTAAACTGAATAAGGAATTTGGAAGGACGTAGTTTTTCGTTTTATCTTAAGCATTGTCTTTGTTCTTAGGTTTTATGAGGATACAAACAGCTGGATTGAGGACAAGGAGTTTTTGTGGGGCCCCGCTTTACTTATTACTCCTGTTTTAAATCAGGTGGGTTCTACAAGTTTCATAAACGTATTGCTTAAAGGGAATTCTGTATTAAAAAATGCACACTGTATTGTAAGTAAAGTACAATTTGAAAACCAGGGGATCACATGAAAGTGTGAAAACGGAGTGTGGTCTGTGGTTGTCACCTGCTTTTTAAAGTAGGTGTCCGTGGAGGGATGCTCGAATAAGCATGTTCATGTTCAGTGACTGTGCGGCTTGTAAAAATCCATGTACATGCTCACATTATTTGAGTTGCCACTCAACTAATTTCGTCTTTGTCTCTTTGCTTTTGGTACGTTTTACATCATGATACTGTCTAAAGCCAGTAAAACAGCCTTATAATCTATAGGAAATATATGGAGCTTAGAAGCCCAGAGGAAATTCATTTTCTGACTATAAAAAAAACTAAATAAACTAACAACGTATGTATTACCTTGCTTTCTTTTAGGGAGTAGATACAGTGAGTGTGTATATCCCTGATGCTACCTGGTACGATTATGAAACTGTAAGTAAACTTCAAAGACTTTTGCGGCCCCCAACATTTTGGGTACGGGGGAGCAGTTTCATGAAAGACAATTTTTCATGGACTGGAGTTGGAGGGGGATAGTTGTGGGATTGTTCAACAGCTTTGCACTTACTGTGCACTTTATTTCTATTATTATTTCAGTGTATATATAATTAAATAATTATACAGATCACCATAATGCTCAACCAGCAGGAGCCCTAAGCTTGTGGTGGAGGTGGTGACACGCAAAGTGTTGCTGTGTCCTCAGAACCACTTCACATCACGGGGCTTTCGATTCTCATAAAGGGCGGGCGGCCTAGATCCCGCACAGGCACAGTTTACAGTGGGGTTTGTGCTCCTATGACAGCGGTTCTCAACCCACAGGACTGTAGTAAAGGGTGGCAGCATTAGGAAGGTTGAGAACCACTGTCCTGTGAGCATCTAATGCCGCTGGGCTGACAGGTGCAGTTCAGGGGTGATGTGAGCAGTGGGGAGCAGCTGGAAACACAGATGAAGCTTGTCTAGCTTCCCTGCCGCTCACCTCCCGCCTTGGGCCTTGGTTTGTAACAGGCCACAGATCAGTATGGGTCCACCTCCCACAGATTCGGGACCAGAGGGCTTAGAGATTCATAAGAAGATTAATAAACACTTGCACACGGAAACATAACTTCAACACTTAGCACATCTATTTGCCGAGTTTCATTACTTTTAATATCATAAGAAATAATAATTTGGTATTTGAGAAATATGTAAAAATATTGAAGCATACCCTTCATTACATAAGAACCAGACTTTAATATGAAATTATATGCTTTAATATCAAGATATAGTATTCATTTTTAAATGGTGAAAGTAAAAAGGCAACAGTAGTTAAGGAAGAAATGGTTAATGGTTGTATGCTTTTTCCTATTTTACATATTTATCTTATTGACAAAATAACTGAGTTTTGAGCTAATCTTAGTAATTGTTTTTGTATAATATATCCCACTATTTGGAAAAGTCTTTTCATTTCATCATTTCAACTTTGAAAAGGCAAGATAACAGCATTTATACATATAATCTGTTTTTTCCATTGACCAAGACCTCTTAAGGAGTATGTATTTTAATAAAAGGCCTTTTTTTTTTTTGAGACAGAATTTCACTTTGTTGCTCTGGGTAGACTGCTATGGAATCATAGCTCACAGCAACCTCAAAGTCTTGAGCTCAAGAGATCCTCTTGCTTCAGTTTTTCACTTTTTATACAGACAAGGTCTTGCTCTTGCTCAGGCTGATCTCGAACTCATGATCTTAAGCCATCCACCTGCTTTGACCTCCCCAAGTGCTAAGATTGTAGGCATGAGCCACTGTGTTTGAGGTAAAAGGCATTATTCTATGTTATCACTTAAATTTCCAAAGTAGGCCCTTTATTTTTATAGAAACAATGATTTTTAAGAAAATCCTTTCTAGAGACATGGTTAATTTTGGCCCAAAACAAAAAATAAAAAGTGGAGCTAAACAACTGCGTTGTTAATTATTATAGACAGGAAATTAGTTCCTTTATGTTGATTGCTTTTTTGCGAAATTAAAATTATTCTTCTGCTCTGTTCAGTAAGTAGAGAAGGCATTTCTCTGTAGAAGATGAAAAAATATAGTAATATTCATTTGGATAGCATGAATTGCTCATGGCAAAAAATGTTTCTGTGTCTAAATTTTAATTCATATAGGCTTTAGAGTCTTCATTGCTAATACAAATATCTTTCTATCTGCCAAATATTAGGGTGCAAAAAAGCCATGGAGAAAACAACGTGTTAATATGTATCTGCCGGGAGAGAAAATAGGATTACATCTTAGAGGAGGGTATATCATCCCCATTCAAGAACCAGCTGTAACAACAACAGAAAGGTAAAATGAAAATTGTTAGCTCAGATCTGAAATAAAATTCAAAGTTTGATATTTCATAGACTTTTTAAGAACCTGAGTTTAAGGTTTAGCTTTATTACCAAATGAGAGTTAACATAGAGAACTAATACATAACTATAACTCTCATTGTTTAAAATAATCAAATTACATATATTGCCACAAATGTTTTTAATCAAATAAATGGAATATACAGTAGAACCTCCATGGTTGACAACCTTTCTACAGTGACCACTTCCTGAAGTTGACCTCATTTCCACAGACTGGATGTGGAAAAAACCTATGTAACTACTTTTTTATAGAAATTCAAGTATGACCTCATTCCATACGGATTGACCTATATGGTGGAACTGGTTCCTCGTGTTGACGCCCCTGTAGGTTGACCAGTTCCCTACAGCTCCGGGGTGGTCAACTTACAGAGACCCTTCTGTAATTTGATTAAAAATTCATCTTTTGTTCCAAAACTTTACTTATATTCACCATTAAATATGCGGAATTGGAGATAATCTTTAATGCTTAATAACATGGACTATTACATTTGCTCTATAATTGAGAAAATAATGTGTCGATGTTTACATACTTGAATTTCTATAAAAAATAAGTTACACAGGTTTTGCTTTCTGCCAGTTTTTTTTTTGTTTGCTTTTTTACTTTTAAGTTGATCAAAATATGTGGATATTTTAGGTTAGGTAAAAAACAAGTAAGCTGTTCAGCAACTGAGTAAACCTCAGAAATATTTAGAGAAATAGAAGAAACTTGAATGGCCGGGCATTGTGGCGGCTGCCTGTAGTCCCAGCTACTTGGGAGGCAGAGGCAATAGACTCACTTGAGCCCAGGAGTTGGAGGTTGCTGTGAGCTGTGATGCCACAGCACTCTATCCAGAGTGACAGCTTCAGGCTCTGTCTCCAAAAAAACAAAAGAAGAAGAAGAAGAAACGTGAAAACTGGGACTGTCACCAGCCCTGAAAGTCTCATCTTGAGTTCACACGCTTTTCTATATTCTGAAATACCCCAACAGAGAGTCGCTCCCTATTTCTTACCCTGCGGTGTTTTCCTTATTATTAAGGCTATCTGAAATTATATGCTCTGCTTTTTCTTGTATGCAGTGTTCCTCTTCCCTTACGCTATAAACACCATAGAAAGGGGGATTCACTTGCTGCAGCTTTGTTCCCCAAATCTATCCGTGGTCAGGTCGCTATAGGATTTCCATTTCCTGTATTTGCTGAGGAAACAAACTAATGAGAGAATGAGTGTTAGTAATTTAATTACTTTGGCGTTCTACTATTAGCTATTGTCATAATGTAACTACTTTATGATTATGCTCTAAAAAAATGGCTGTACTTATTCGACAAGAAGAGCACACACTTTGGCAAATGAATACTCAGAGGAGTGTATTCTGTACAGAGCAGGTGCCTCGACTGTACGGTGTGAAGAATACTATTTTGTGGCAATATAAAAATGAGTAAAGTACTGCTGTTGATTATATGTCTCATTCCTCCTATTGCAATGATCTTAATCTATAAGGTCATTAGAGGTTTCACTAGCCTTTTTTAAATTTTCATATTGACTTATTGTTTGCATGTAAGATGCAGATTTAATGCATTGTCCCTTAGGATTATTCACAGGACCTTTTTTTTTTCTTTTTGAATTAAAACATTATACTGTTTCAACTTTGCAAGTGTCTCAGCCTTTTAAAAAATCCAGTATTATATTTATTCCTTTATTTTCTAAGTATATAATAAATTATTTCTGCATGCATATAAGAAAGTTGATATTAAAAATTATTGATACATTTGAGCAAACATGAAATAGGTTGAAATGAACTTATTTACAGGATGGTTTATTATATTTATTTTTAATCACCTGTACACCTAATTTTCCCTAATAGCCGTAAGAACCCACTAGGACTTATAGTTGCATTAGATGAAAATAATGCAGCGACAGGAGACTTCTTCTGGGATGATGGAGAAACTAAAAGTAAGTTCCAAAGTTACTCACCTCCCCATATTCATTCTCAGGATGGAAAATGTTGACTTTATTTGCATAGTTGCATACATTTTTAAAACATCCCAAATTTGCATTTTTAATTCCTATTGTTTTATCTGTTGTAGACCTCAGAGGATGTCATAACATTTAACATGTTTACATATTTAATTAAAGTATCTAGTTTTTTGTCTATTGCTTTGTTTTAAAAATAATTGACAACATTTTATCTTTATCTATTAGATTAATATTAAATTTAAAATGATCATAAAGTTCCCAGATATAAAACTTGCATCATATTTTTAACTGCTTTAAATTACTATAGTGGTGAAAACTAAAATGTTGTTACTATAAAGAAAAAGAAACTCTAGCATTTAAGGGGTTTAGTAATTTAGTGTCAAATGATTTGAGGTAAAAATGTCATCATATAAATGTTTCACAATTTTTTTTTATTTCTCAAGTCTCAAACTTATGAATTCTATATACCAAACAAAATTATAAAACTGGCTACTTTATGCTAATGTGTAATTGTGCCATGGTAAATTTGTTTGGATTTAATTCTTCAATTACAACTTTCTTTATAAATTTAAGGGCTTTTAAAAATCTTGTTTCTGTTTATAGAAGGTTCTTGATTATGTATTTTATATGTGCACACACAAAAAATGACAGGTTAGTTTCTATTTTTGCTTATTACCCCTCAGATATATTAAAGAATATACTAAATGCCTATAAACATTCAAATATTTCTAACCTAACTTCAAGAAGTTTTCTATCTATTGGTGTACCGTCCTCCATCTGGAAATATGGAATCTATGAAAAAAAATCATGCTCTTAAAGTCTTACTATTGATGTATAGATATTTTAAAACTACCACAAAGATTCATTAGTTCTCTCTGAAGAATTGGGATAGTCACAGTTTAAGTAACTTTTACTTATGGTATTAAATGGATGTGTTAAAAATAAAATTTATTCTCTATAATAATCAGTTCACTGGACTATCTTCCTTGATGCAAGCTGTGAATTAAGAAGCAACATTCATAGCCACTTACCCTGAACATCCTCGTTCTTTACCTGAAGTCTTAGCCTCGATGAGTGCAGTCTTTTGTACCATTCACCCGACTTCCACGTTTGTATCTTTAGCTTAGAGCTCTGTGCACTCAACCTTTCTTTTTGTACGTCTAATGAAAATCTGAAATGTAACCAGCCAAATAGAGCTCAGACCGTACCACCATGGATCTGCCTCACCTGGGGTTTTCTCCTTGCCAGTTGATGGCAGCTTCATCTCTGCAACACCAAACACCTTGAGTTGACCATTCTCTCTCACAACCTAAGAATTTCAACTAGTTCTCCCTTGATCCAGATCCTTCCTTCAGCCCCACCACTCTCCCTGAACTCTTTTAATTACTACAATAGCTCCCTAACTCATCCTTTTTTTTTTTTTTGCATTCTATTCCAATCCAGCATGTGGAATATCCTTTTAAAACATGACTCAAATCATCATCACATCTCTGCTCAAAACCTTCTAAAGATTCTCTGTTGTACTCAATTAGCAGCAACGGGACCTAATACCCAGAGGACTTGCCATGGTCAGCACTAGGGGGTCTTAGGTGTACCCGTGCTCAGGGATAAGCACACTCACTACCCCCAAATACTCTCTAGGTCTCATTCTATTTAAGCGCATCAAACTTTTTGCTCTTTCTCCAACACCCAGAGGTCAAAGCACACTGGGGCCTGCTTTCTCAAGAAAATAAATTCCAAGAAGTTGCTATTTAGAAGTTCTGTGAAAGTGGATTCCAGCTGAATCTAAATTTCTTGTCATCGTTGATCAAAAAACACTGTTGACCTAATACCTCTCTTGCTAGCCTGTAGGACAAGATTTTAAGGTTATTCCAGTTTCTTGAATTATATCTATAATTCCATCTGCATCCCTTTATTGCTTCTGGTAAAATTTTATATTATTGTAATAATTTCTTTTCATATAAGTAGGTGGTTAAGAATAGGAAGAATATAGTTAGTTACCTAATAATATATATATAGATATAGTTACATGCATATAAAAAGTTAAAGAAATTCATAATTCTGGATAATGAATTTGTAGGAAAACATACACATACTAACTGGTCTTCAACTTAATTTCTGATTATAATTTACTAGGATTAGAATTTTAAGAAATATTGTTGAAAGTTTTATCTACATCCTAAGATTCCCTTTATATATTTCACACTTTTTTGGTTTCATTTCTAAACTTAAGTTTTTTATTAAAGAGATATGTTGATAAAAAATTTTGTTATGTATATGGTACAAAAAATTATTATCTTCTCCATTTTTCAAATTAAAAGGTTATTTTAATACAAAATAAAGTTTATATCAATCTTTAACATTTATCCATACTTTTTCTTTTTCTCTCCAAGTAATTACAACAAATGAAAAACTATACAAAATGATGCAAAATAAAATTATAGTTTGCCACCTCTTCCTAGGGAAATGTATTGTTATGTGTTTTACAAGTGAACATTTATAATTATTTATTTGTAAGATTTTTTTTCTCTGAATTTCCAAAAATATTTTAGCAGTTTCAGAAAAATTAAAGTAAGAAAATATGTATTCCTTGCCTTTACCTTCTGGGCATATAGAATATCAAGATTAGTTTATTTACAGACAGTGAAAAATTAACCCCAAAAATTTGTTTAGGATCTTCAATCAGTACTCAAAATCTATTTTTTATTGTGTCGTATAACTGCAAAAAGAGCAGAGAATTTAACATTGCATTTTGTTCTAAAACCTTTTTTTTTCATTTCAGATACCGTACAAAATGGCAACTACATATTATACAGATTTTCAACTTCTAACGTAAGCATTATCCTTTGGCACATAGTTAAATGTATATTCTGTTAACAATCTAGGTTATTCTTTTATCATGATTTTTAAAAAGATTATTTTAAAAGCATTTTTTCATATTTACCTCCAGGTTTTAATGAAATATAATAAAATGAATTTTTAAATTAAATAGTTAAATTTAAATTTTTAAATTATACATAAATGTTTACCTTAAATTTTTAAATTTAACTGTATTATGAGTTTCTGGCCATGAAATTAATGCACAGAAGTCTTTATATGTCTTCATGTGTTAAATTTGGTTTTAAGAAACGTTCTCTAGAGAAAAAAAATATTTATAAATGTTTTAATGTATCAGCCGCAGCAATAACAAATATGGATTTGGGGTAGGGTTGAAAAACCTATGTGCAAAATTCTGAATAATTCTGAATAATGAAATAATTCTGAGTAATTTTAATAATTAAAATTCTGAATAATTTATAGGAATGATTTTCATAGCTGTTGGATTTCTTCATATGTTCTTTTTGCCAAAGCTGTTTTTTCTTTTTTTCTTAATTAAATCAATATTAGGGCTAGAGTGAAATGGGTTATATATGTTGTTGTATCCTGAGTCATTTATATTATCTGTGAAAATAAAGTTTTATGGCACATATAAAAATGAAAATAATTATTAGTGAGTATATTTATATATGCTACTTGGATGGGGAGAGTTGGTGGGATGGGTTTTTTTCTTATTTCATACCTCTATTGTTATTTAAGTTTTCTGTCTGATGACATAATAGATAACGTGATATCCCATTTTTTCCAGAATACTTTAAATATTGAATGCACACACTCAGGGTACCAGGAGGGAACTACCTTGGCATTTCAGACCATAAAAATTCTTGGGTTGACGGACACGGTTACAGAAGTTCTGGTGGCAGAGAACGGTCAGCAAATGACTGCCCACAGCAATTTTACTTATGATCCTTCAGACCAGGTAAATACGATTTTAAATACGATTTTAAAATATTTACCTGCCATCGACTGCTACACTGATACACGTTATCAGGAACATGGTTTATTCTTCTTCTTTTTTTTTCTTTTTCGTGACACGTCTTCCCTCCGCCCCTCCCTCCCTGCTCCCTACCAGCTTTTATTTCTCCCCACTTCCTCCCGCCTTCCCTCCCTCTCGTTCTTCTCTTCCTTCCTTTTTTCTTTTTCTTTTTCCTGCCAATATTTCCTTCAGGTCATTCTGATTTGTAGTCAGATATCAACATGAATGGGACCTCTTGCTACTTCCCCCCCGCCTTTTTTCACGTTCTCCTGGATGTCACTGAGCGGATAGGCCTTCCCCAGACTTTTCATACCGACTCTCGCCCTGAACTGCAACCTACTACTGCGTACAATAAAGACTCCAATGGTTTAGCTTCATATTTAGGATTTTTCACCATATTTATTCAATCCATTTCTTTAATCATTGTCTCTGTCCCTTCTTTTAGGAACTTTCATTCTCCTCAGAATGTATCTTTTGTTTTCCTGACTTCAAACTTTTATTTACATGCTTTTCCTCCTGTAGAAGACTTTCCCTTTCTTGTGAATTTTTCGTCTTTTTTAAAGACAATAGTGAAGGAAAGAGGCGTCACAGAGCTGAGGTCTGCTTTCATTCTGCATTTAAGCACATTTAATTAATTTCTCTCTATCTCAGCATCTTCATACATAAAATGTGATATTTAAGTCATAATGTTGCTTCAGTTTGTAAATTAATGTGTATGAAATGTCACAGAAAGTAATAATTTTTAAAACATGAAACTTCTTTTGGCATTTATCTTTCCACCATTTGTAATAATATTCGATTACTAGTAATATCAGCATAGGCAAATGATAAACTGTTTGAGATATAAAATATTATCTTATTTTTTGCACAAAATTAATGTTTAGTCCAACTTTGTGTCATAGTCCTTGATGCATCAGAAAACAAACGGGAAGCTGACATTGAAATCAGTAATGTTACCAAGTCGGGAATCAAATTAAAATCTAGTAGCCACCAACAGGGATGTAGTAAAGACAGTGCTCCCTCTAAAAGAGAACAAAGGAAATTGCTAGAAAACCGTATGCATCGTGCTTTTTCAAACCAGCAAAACACTCCCACGTGCACAGGAACATAAATAGAATTTTTCTCCCGTAAGATATAGAAATGCAGTTTTTAAAAATATTGTGGATGGGTAAATGTGTTTGTAATGGGAATTCTACTAAACGGTTCCAGAGCAGGCCAGACACATTCAGGGATTCTGGGGACCATGCGTCCTGTGACACAGAAGTACAAGACAGGGCGGGTGAGACTTCACTTGCTAAGGTGACTCCACTTACACCTTAGCAACATAGAGATGAAATCAGATTTGAATGAAGTGGGCTCTGCGGTGGAAGAGGCTTGGCTCAGTCTGGGGTTTCAGTTGCTCCCTGCAGTCTCCTGTGAGAGGTAGGAGGGCTCCCTATCTTTGTGTTTGGGCAGCTGGCAGCAGCTGTTTGCATGAGACTGACAACCGATCCCAACCTTTGTAGGAAGTCTCCACATTTCCCTGTGTCCCCTCCTGCGTGGGGTGTGGTAACAGCTTCTCTGCTTACACACCGGGTGTCTGTTACTGTCTGACCACCTTCTGCTCTAACACAACCACAGCTCCATGAGCCTCAGCGCTGCGCGCATGCAGGTTTCCCCAGCAAGGCGGGGCAGTGTCTGTGGCCAAGAGCCATGAGGCCACTTCCTCTCTGCTGTTTCTTCAATATAATTAGCAGGCTTCTTCACTGTTTGTTTTTGTCACCTTCCCACAGAGGCCCAAAACCATCCTTGTAAAGCGAATAGCCACAGCCAGGCATTAAATGACTAGATAACTGGGTATGGTTGCACAGAGCCCAAACTTCAGTGGGCTCGAAGCTTACAGATTAGCTGAAGGTTTGCTTTCCAAGTTTTGCTTTTATCATTAAAAAGAAAAAAGCTCCCATTAGCTCTCTATAGGAGTCTACTGCAGCGTTCAAGGTTAGCAGCCCATTGATTAGAGCCGATTTGCTCCTGTGCCATAGGTGGGGGATTAGGGATAGGGTGGCTTCAGGATCCACAGTCCCATCTCAGATCCATCCCTGGATCATTTTCTTCCAACATTTTTCATCTAATGCCTAAGCCCTGGAGCTCCCGGCTATTCACTTAGCAATTTTCAGAAAATATGTCATGTTAATTCCTTTTTATATAATAAACTGATATAATGTATATATTCCTAACATTTAAGATTAAATTAATATAATTAAACAATTACAAGTTTATAGAGAACTTTATGAATGTACAAAGATGACATGCTGTTGTAATACAAAATATAATTTTGTTTGGTTAATGTGTGCAATATCAATATACATCTGTATCTGTTTTTATGTCTAACGTTATGCTTAAATGAAACATAACCAGGCGCTAGTGAGTATATCTTTCTAATTCTGCCGCTTTGACTGACCTTTATATGAATTTTCACTTCTCAAAATAGTTTTGAAAGTACATTTGGTGGATATTAAAGAATAAGCTATATAGATGAAAATGCAGTTGAGGATAAATTTTGCCCATGTTAATTCCCCAGGTATATAAGGAAAAACCAAATATCTTTATAATCTCAATAACAGAAATCATTGTGTATATATACAGTTATTATATACATATTACATATACACAATATGTTGGTTGTATATATATGTATATATCCTCTTATTTTTTTCCTTTTTGCAGAATGCAATATTTTCCCCCCTAACTGTTAAGGATTAAATAATAATAGTTTAGAATTAAAGAAATAGTTCTTTCCCCCCTCTGACTCTGAGAGCCAGCATATCAACGATAGCACACAATTTTTTCTTTCCTGCATATTCCTTGAGGGAATTAACATTTATTTCACACCTGGCATGTTCCAGGCATTGTCCTTGGTGCTTTAAATTTACATCTTGTTGGATCTGTATAGCAACCTCTTTCATTAGGAGTTATTGTCCCCATTTTCCAGAGAGGAAAATGGAAGATAATGAAGATATATAATTTTCTTAAAGATTTACAAGCCCTAAATGGCAGAACTGAGAAATGTCTGACAGATAAGACTTTCCACCAGGGGTCCTACAGTCTCCCATAGCTTTTCCATCTCAGGATTTTACAGATTTCAGTTGCATAACACGTTTCTCCCTTGTATTCTGTTCCTCAAGAATTATATTAAAACCGTTAATGATTTGAGTGAAACTGCTGGAGGTGATACATTCTGTAAAATGTTAAATATTTCTAAATTGTGCAATGGTGAGATGTAGTCTTTAATGTTTTATTTTGTTTGCTTTTGCCTTCAAAGATTCTCCTAATTAGGAATCTCAACTTTAACCTTGGAAGAAGCTTTAATGTCCAGTGGAATCAAGTTTACTCTGAAAATGAAACCTTTAACTGTTACCCAGATGCGGACGAAGCACCCGAGGAGGAGTGTAAACAACGAGGCTGTTTATGGCGAGCGGTAATAATCTTTTTGAGTGTGACTCATAATTTGTACATAAGTATTATAAACTTTACATGTTATAATTTTTATTCCACAGCATATAAAGTAAACTCACATAAAGAAGCATTTGGAATTTGAAATTAGCATCTCTAATAGACAGTTTCTCTTTATCTTAATTAATTCTCTAAAGTAGTTCAGTAAATGCCAGGAAATGCTTTCCTGGCACTTCAGAGAGTATAAATTTATACTAAAGTACTAATGAAACAGTACTTTACTTGTTGCTCTGTTTATTGTTGGGTAAGATATTATGCCAGTAGTTGACAGACTTTCAAAAGCATTGTCTCAAATTATTAAAATGTATTTAGTTGAGTGATTAGTTTTGCTCCATAAGTGATGATAGTTCCAGCCAGTTATTCTGGCTATCATTTGAACAAAATTATGTTGGCTGTGGAGCAGATGTTTTCACCAGAGTTGTAGCAAAGAGGTATGAGAAATATCCCCTTTTGCTATTAGGGTTTGTCAGGAAAATATTTATGTCATAGAACCAAATAATTAAATGCATGTGTTAAATCACAGAGGATAGTCAAGATATGTCTCTCAGCAACTTCCAGAATTGTCTGCATTTTTGTGGGGTGACACACAGATTCTCTAGCCCCATTGCTCTCCATTGATTATTACAGCAACATAGCCTTTACTATTAGTGAATATTAAGGAGGAATTGAGGAACAGAAAAATTGAGAAGAAACAGATTCTGAAATGAAGAATACTCAAAGAGTGAAATATTTTTTATTTCTCTATCTTCCTTTTAAATTGTAGCACTCACGTCAAATCTACCCCCATCCAACCACGTATTGGATTCAGAGCATTCATGTACTTCCATTGTCAAAACACAACATAAGGATATTCATTTAACTAAAGCACAAATAACTTCTAAATATGAAAATGTAAACAAAAAATTACTTTTTTCAGAACTATAAGTATTTTAGCATTTACAGATTCTTAGGTAAAGTAAGCGAAATTTTAATGTTAGGAAGTGAGGTGAAAGAAAGAATTGAGTTTGATGATTTGGGGTAGAGAAATACTTCCTTGTGTTTCTTTAGATGACATTTTTGCTTCATTTAGTCTTCCAACAATTTTGTGTTGAGATTTACTGTCTTCTAGTCATTGTTCTAGGTGGAAAAAAAAAAAGCAACTCTCTCATGTGATAGAGCTTTTTCTACAGTTTGGGAAAACCATCAAATCGTAAAAAAATTATATGTTAGATATACACTGTAGAGCAGTGGTTCTCAACCTTTCTAATGTGAAGATATATTTTCATTGTTACAAAGGGGTCACACCCCAGAGGTTGGGAACCACTGCTGTAGAGAAAAATAAAGCAAAAAAAGGGAAAAGGGACAAAATACCAATGGTGTAATTTTACTGATTGGATAGGGAAGGTTTCTTTGATAAGGTGACACTTGTTAAAAGGGACAAAGGAAAAGTAAGGAATGTCATAATATTCCAGGGAAAAGAAACATTTATCTGAAGTGCATCTGAAACAAGAAGGTCACTGAGAGAGATCACAAACTGCAGGAGACTAGTGTGTTTGATACAGAATCAGTGAGGGGAGCATCAGTCATAGGACTATGGCAACAGGTAATTGAGATCAATCATGTAGGCTGTATTTAGTACTTCCAGCTGTTCTTTAGGAAAGGATGCCACTGGAAAATTTTTAACAGACAAGGGATGAAAATGTGCTTTCCTTTTTATGAGACTATGATAGCTGTTTTGTTGGAAATAAACCTTTAAAAGAATCAAGACAAGAATTAAGACAACCAGGAAAGAGGCAAAATAAGATGGACAGATTAAAGCAGAGTAGAAATGGTAAAATTAATAAGAAGGGACTGAGTTTGTGCATATTTCAAGACAAAGCAGAAATATTTTGTTCTTTGATTGAATGCATCTTATGAAAGAGTAAAGAATAGTTCAAGTTTTTGGTTTGAACAATTGGTTAAAAAAATAAAAAAGATCTTAGATGGGAAGTTATGTTTTAGAAGTTAAAATTGAGATGCCCAATAGAAATCCAAATGCAACTGTACCATTGTAAGAAATATTTAATCTAATGAAATGGAGAATTTTATATCACAGATAATTTAATGTTAGCCTGTGCACAGCGTTTGAAGTCACGTGATGGTACAACATCATCAAGGGAACGAGCTTTACTATAGGAGAGGAGTTTAAAACCTCTTCTCCGAGAGCCTTACGATGTTTAGTCAGAAAAATGAGGAGGAACAAGCAATGAAACTGAGAAGGAATAGCTAATGTATTGAAAACAGATAACAGATTGGGTATTAGAAGCCAGGTGAAGAGAACATTTTAAAATAGTGAAATGCACAGTGTGAATTATGCTTTCAGGTCAGTAAGAGGAGAAGTGGTTACTGGCATCTGAATGCGGCCATGTGGAAGCCTCCAGTAACTTAGACGAGTAAATATTGGTAGAGTGCTGAGGGGTTCAAAGTCTGATTAGAGAGAGTTCATGTAAAAATTAAGGAATGTTGGAGATATGAGTATAGTGAACTCTTTTATATTTTTCTATATAGCAGGAAAAAACTGCGCCAGTAGTTGGAGAAATTCATAGGGTGACATTCACTTTTCTTTCAACATGGAAGAAATAATGTAAGTTTTTGTCATTAAGGGTCACCTACAATGAACACAATGTATGTCATGTAGGCGAGAGTGGGGAATTAAGGAAAGTTGGCTTTGTGGGCCAAGAGGTATGGAATTAAATACACAAGGAAACAGTTCACCTTGCATAGAAGACAGATACTATAGGATTCTTTTGGCACAGGAGCTGAAGAGGTGGCGTATGGGTAGATTTGATGTTTGCTTCAGATTTTCACTTTGTTTGTTTTCCTGTTTCATGTTGAGGTGATAATGAGAATAGGAAAAGAATTTTGGTGCTTGGAGAGGAAAGAAAATGTCATGTTGGGAAATGTGATGGGGAATGAACTAGGAAAACGTGATTGCGTGATTGCGTCCTTAGGCATCGGTGGGACTTCGTGATATGTAGCGTGAGAGCAGTCGCAGGGTTGTTTGCATTTTTCAAGCAACATTCTGCTACACAACTGCCATCTGTGATTGGGAAGACAGGATGCATTTTTTCCAGGGCTGTGGTGTTACAGCTGCAAACGAGAATGCAAGTGAGGGGGCAGGTGGATGGAGGTCGCTTGAAAAAGAAAAATTTAAGTGATTGAGAAAAGAAATAAGCTCCTTAGGGAAAAAAGTAAAGACGCCAAGGGGAGAGGGGCAGAGTAAGGGTCAGATGGCAGGAGACCCTGGTTGTGCTCATGCTGTGTGTACACCCTGAATTTGCTTATTCTAATAAGAAATCAGACATAAACAATTTTTTTCCCAAAGCCTAATGCTTTATTATTAAATAGTAATAGGCTAGAAACTATTAACATTTTCCAAATCAGTGATCATTTTAGAAAAAAGGGTTTTTTTTTTAGAACGTTGACTTGCTGGTTCATCTCAGTTATCACTCCATTTACCTAATTTAACATACGGACTTAATGCAGACATCAGAGCCCACGAACTCTAAGGGGACTATCATCTAATGTTATCAGAAATCTTCAGATCTAAAATCCTTAGAAGTGATATTCCAGGTGGCAAATTCTCTGCTTCTAAAATACATAAATGTAGGTGGAGGGAGGCCAGGTTTGAGTGTTTAAAAAGAACTACTCAAAGATATATGTTAAATTTATTCAATTAGGTTTTACTTGGATGATCCAATTTTAAAATGTTTAAGTGTTTTAATCCTTCACCTGTAAGACTTTATCCTACTTTCCAATATTAAATAGCCAGAATATTTTCATGGTAGCTACAAAAATAGCAATATTGATAGGAATTATCATTAAGAAAGATAAATCAGTCGACCTGTAAAGTCATAAACGGGCCGTGGTCCAGAGTACAATGATGTTACGAGGGAGTCATGGACAGATGCAGCTGTGTTCGAAAGCCAGTCGGATTCCTGGCTCTGCTGGCGATCAGATCATTTCAGACTCCGCATTTGAAAGAGTACCATCACATTCGTGTACACTAAGGACTGCTGTAAGCCTAGACCATCCCATACCTAAAATCTGAGTGGTTAAGTAAAATAGGATTCATTTTTCTCTTACAAAAATAATCCCAAGACTAATATACTGGCATTTCAGTGCCATCAATGCCCCACATTCCTCCATATTTTCCACTTGGTTTTCATCTGTAAAGTAGGATCTTAGTTTCTATCATAAAATTTGTTCTTCAGGCAGAGCAAAGAAAGTAAAAAAAAAAAAAAAAAAAAAAACTCAATTTAATCAGCTTACATCCCTTTAAGGAGCTTTTTGGAGAGTTATAAAACTTCTGGAAAAGAGACTGGGGGAAAATAAGGGAATATTGTTTCTCCCAATGATGCACTAATTTAATAAATAAGGAAGGTACAGAGAATAGATGGTGATAAGACAACTAGCCTTCAATGCCATAGTTTATTGCTCTTTTTCTAGGATCCTGTCTTTCACCCCATATAAACCAATCAGCTCTGACCCTCAACCCTGGTTCCTACTTCAAATCTTGGTGAGGATGCAATTGACAAGCATAATGACAAGTCCTAAAAGATACAGCTTCACCATAAATGAATGAAAAGAACTCTGAGTTCATGGCATTCTGGAGGTTGATACAGAGATATTTTTACACACAAAAGCCAACAGTCTAAAGGGTAGGATGAGATCAAAATTTGTGATTCATATAATTTTTCAGGTAGCACAATCTAATTCTATTGTTTTGGCAAGAAAGTCTGTTACATTCAATCCTTCTGCTCAAAGTTTCTTTCTGTAGAGCCAAAATATAAATATTCTAAATAACTTTTTAGTGTAGGGGATTTCAGATCCCATCATAGATATTTTATGCTGTGACTGCTGTTCCATTTTAGTGTTTATGTAATGAAACAGGAGCCTACCTTATTTTTTTTAAAGACATAAGTATTACAAGCTTGCAAGTCCTGTCAATGAACTTGAATTGTGTTTTTAGATTTCTCTATCCAAGGCACCTGAATGTTACCTTCCAAGACAAGACAACCCTTACTTAGTCAAGTCAATGCACTATTCCTCAACGGGTATTACAGCTGATCTCGAATTAAATGCTGCAAATGCCAGGATAAAACTGCCTTCGGAACCCATCGCCACTCTTCGTGTGGAGGTGAAATATCACAAAGATGATATGCTGCAGTTTAAGGTATGTGTAATAAAAACTATCCCAATGCTTAACTCATCTCTCCACATTACACCCTTGTAATAGGTTTTGCACTTGTATTTTTAATGTAGCACTAAGGGTTCTTCATTGGCTTGACAACATTTTGATTCTATAAAAATAAAACATTTTTATATTTTTTTCTTGCACAGGCCACACCTAGGGAGCCAATAAATGAAGCTTTTCATTTTTGTTTTCATGAGTAAACGTAAAGAGGTGATGGAAACAGAAATTTAAATTATTATTTTTTACTTCTTTTGAGACAGAACCTCACTCTGTTGCCTTGGCTAGAGTGCTATGGCATCATCATTGCTCACAGAAACCTCAGACATTTGAACTTGGG
The DNA here is from genome assembly GCA_963574655.1 of Perodicticus potto. NCBI lineage: Eukaryota > Metazoa > Chordata > Mammalia > Primates > Lorisidae > Perodicticus > Perodicticus potto. The sequence goes on from CAUYRH010007433.1 coordinate 58,762, forward strand.
CAGTTTTCCTGCCCCAACCTCCCAAGTAGCTGGGACTACAGGAGCCCACGACAGCACCTGTTTTTAGTAGAGATGGGGTCTCACTCTTGCTTAGGCTGGTCTTGATCTCCTGAGCTCAAGCAGTCTACCCTGCTCAGCCTCCCAGAGTGCTAGGATTACAGGCGTGAGCCGTGGTACCCAGTCAAAATTTATATTCGTGATAAATAGATAAGTAAGCTTAAATTAAATGATATCAATAGTTCCATTAAAATAAATAACCAGGATGCTTAGTATTTTCATTATTTTAATCATGGTCTGAATTATCTGGCCAATGCAATAAGACATGCAAAGTAAATAATTTCTTTCAATGTTTATAGTTACCAGATTTTGTTTTACTCCAAGGACATCCATTAAGAAAACTATTAGAAATAAGAAAATAAGCCAAACAACTGGTTGAAAAATATCTCCAACAAATATTTTCTTGTGTACAATCATTAACCATTTGGAAGCTGAAATGATAGCAAATCCCATTAATAAAGTGAAATGAAGGACAGAGTGAGAACCTGTTTCTTACAAAAGAAACCCAATAAACAAGAAAAATATAAAAAACTATAGGACAAAGAGGACTGTCTAGCAGGATAAAAGCTTCAAAAGTATGGGTTGATGTAATAAGTACTAAAAATTTCTACATAAGAATAAATATTATTTTAAATGTTAATTCATTTCAGATTAATTGATGTGTTAAATGCATTTCTAGAGATATCTCAGTGGAATATTTTTAGAGACTTTGTAAATAACATTTACGCTCATCTGGAAATAGAAACATATGTCATTGGTACAACTGACAAGGAGTGGCAGCGGTGATAAAAATTTCAAAAATTAGAACATGGTCAAAGTGGAGACAGAAACACCTAACTGTTTATTAAGCAGGATGTCACAAACATGTGTGTGTATCCATATGTATTTTATTAAAAAGACACAGCAACCTTCACAAGATAATAATATACAAATAGATTATTTAATAATTATATAGAAAAGTAACCATCTCAAATTATATGCTAAAATGAAATTTACATTTAGTAGCATGTGCAAAATAAATCGAATTTAACTCTAGGACAAAATTTAGCTGCATATTAATCTTATGTCTGGCTAATAAAGTCCTCTTAAAACAGAGATACAAAGATATAAAACCCATCGATGAAACTTATATATTTTCTTACATAAAATTTAAGCATGTTATGGGCGGCACCTGTGGCTTAGTGAGTAGGGCACCAGCCGCATATACTGAGGGTGGTGGGTTCAAACTCGGCCCCAGCCAAACTGCAACAAAGAAATAGCCGGGTGTTTTGGTGGGCACCTGTAGTCCCGGCTACTCAGGAGGCTGAGGCAAGAGAATCGCCTAAGCCTAAGAGCTGAAGGTTGCTGTGAGCTGTGACACTATGGCACTCTACTGAGGGCAACAAAGTGAGACTCTGTCTCTAAAAAAAAAAAAAAAAAATTAGGCAGGTTTCCACACCAAAAAGCACTATAAAACAACTAGAAGACACAGAATATTAATAAATATCTCATATTGGTTTGACATATGGAAAACAATTTTCATTCATGCAGTCAAGAAAAATGTGTATAAATTGTGGTACTTATACATAATGGAATATTATGTAAGTACAAAAAAGATTGAAATACCACCATTTGCAGCAATATGATGGAAATGGGAAAGAGTACATTAAGTTCAATAGTCAAAACGCAAAAAAATAAAGCTCTCACTTTCTCACTCATTTGTGGGAGCTAAAGAGTAGAAATGATTGATCTCATGGAGACAGACTAGAATGATGATTCCAGAGGTGGGAAGGGTGGGGAAGGATAAAGTAGGGATGGTCAAGGAGTGTATTTAGATAGAATATAAGTATATTTAGATATTTAGATAGAATGAGCAATATTTGAGCACAATGATGTAACTACAATCAACGATGAGTAAAGGTAAACTTTAAAATAACTAAAATTGTGGCACTGGAGTGTTCCTAACACAAAGAGATGATAAATGCCTGAACTGATAGATTCCCCAATTATCCTGGTTTGATAAATTCAGAGTGTATGACTGTGTCAAAATTCACATGTACCCCACACTAATATAGAATTATAATGTATGCATAATAAATAAATATAAAAACACCTCATAAGCAATGAGAAATAGTATATTAACATCTTTATAATCATTAAAAAGTTCCAGAAACAAAAGGCAAATTCACTTGAAAGGGAATGTCGGTGTTGATTTATCATCATGGGGGAAGACCGCCCATAGCTTAAAGGAGTAGGGCATCAGCCCCATATGCTGGAGGTGGTGGGTTCAAACCAAGCCCCAGCCAAAAAAAAAAAAAAAATACTTTTAATTGAACATAAATTAGCATTAGAGTTCACAATTTCTATGAAAGTAGTCTGCTCACGGGTATGCAAGACCCTAAAATTGTTAGTACACACTGATCTAAATGCTATTTCTAAGAAAAGTAATGAAGAAGCAAAGACAGAAATAAACACAGATCAGCATTAACATGTATGTATCACGTGCATGGCAAAAATCATCAAAACAACTTCTATGTCTAACCATGAAAAGATCAATAACTTTGATATACTGATATCATAGAATATTTGGCTCCAAAAGATTTATCTTTGTTTTCTTATTGTATAGAACATGAATCCAAAAGCATTTTTAAAACGGTAGAAAAAAGCAGTAGTCCACTTAGTCCCATTATATATTCATATGTGGATTTTTGTATAGATTTGTGGGCCATGGATGTAGAATCGGGAATGATATGAACATCAATTCCCCTTTTTTTTTTTTTGCAGTTTTTGGCCGGGGCTGGGTTTGAACCCGCCACCTCTGGTGTATGAGGCCAGCGCCCTATTCTTTTGAGGCACAGGCGCCACCCTGAACATCAATTCTTAATAACCTTGTTAGAACCATTATTTAAATTATTTAATGATATTTACATGCCATATCAGCAATAAAAGTACCCCATCCTTGTTTTTATTATTTCTCTGGAATAGATTTATGATCCCCTAAACAGGAGGTATGAAGTTCCAGTGCCATTGACCATTCCAACCACGCCAACAAGTAGTTATGAAAATCGACTTTATGATGTTGAAATCAAGGAAAATCCTTTTGGTATCCAGATTCGACGGAGAAGCAGTGGAAGAGTTATGTAAGTGATAGAAATATTTGCTAGAAGAATATTTTCATTTTAGCTAAGGAAGGGAAAAGTAAGTTACATATTTTCACAGACTTCACTTTGCTACAATAGCATCAGGCTAAAAATTTAGTTGTGTTAAATAGCTTTGCCTATGCTAATGTTTCCAACCTAAGCAATTAGCATGCTCATGGGACTATCGTAAAATGTTTGCTCACATTTTAATTCACATTTTGGATGTGATCACCTTCATAATTAAATATCAGACTTACTTTACTAATGAAGTTGGAAAATATATGAAGGCTCCTCATGAAATGTACAAAAAATGTTAACAAAAATGAGTAAGTAAAATGAGGGAAGTAATTTACTAGTACTATCAAAGTTGTTTATTAGAGCCTGAGACTGATAGAGCTAATAATTTCTGTGCTAGATATTAATGAAAAGATATCAAGTCTGGCTCGGCACCTGTGGCTCAGCGGGCTAAGGCACCAGCCACGTACACCTGAGCTGGTGGGTTCGAATCCAGCACGGGCCTGCCAAACAACAATGACGGCTGCAACCAAAAAATGGCCAGGTGTTGTGACAGGCGCCTGTAGTCCCAGCTACTTGGGAGGCGGAGGCAGGAGACTCACTTCAGCCCAGGAGTTGGAGGTTGCTGTGAGTTGTGATACCACAGCACTCTATCCAGGGTGACGGCTTGAGGCTCTGTCTCAAAAAAAAAAAAAAAGAAAAGAAAAGAAATCAAGTCACACAAATCTATATGCATTTTATGTTACAATGAATAATTAACTAAAAAATGTAATGTAGTCTTTATTTTAATCAAAACTCTACAAACTATACTATATTAAAATACATATTTATGAAACTTAAGCTTGCTGTGGTTTCGACCATGTCGTCAGGATATTTTCAGGTGTTATCAGGATGGAGATGAATAGTGAACACAACTATGTTGCAATTGTTTTCATTATTTTCTCATAGCAATGTCTTTGTTTAAAAGGATGAGAAGCTAAGTCATTTTGTAAGAAATATTGTTATAAGGGCATCGCTTATTATTTGGCAAGCATTATTATTCATTAAAACAAGTTTTCACAAATATGTAACAAATATTTTGAATATGCCCAAGACTGTTCGTAATGCATGTGTTTCCTCTCCCAGCCAACCTTGCATTCTTCTCTTCCTCCTTTATATTCTTTTGCAAATGATTTGAATGACAGTACATTTTTTTGTAACATAGATAAACACTGAGTTTCATAAATACAAAATAAAGAAAGAACAAAAAACAGTGGGGAGTAGTAACTGGGAAAGAGTTTGAAATTTTAAAATCCATTATGCTTTCAGTTCTCTATAAGATTGATTTCTTTTTATTCCATGTGTGATAAAAAGATACAGTGATTATCTCCAGGGAGCAGGAGAATGGAGGACTTACCATTCCTAGGTCATATATTACTTAGTCTTTTATAACTTCATATTTTATTTTTGAAAGCAAGATTTATCTCAAGATAAACAAGTGCACTCATATTATTCATATAATGGTTCACTTCTGAGTATATGAAACACATTTTAAACATTCCTTATGTTTACCAAAGTCTTAATTATTGATTTCCACTTGGTACTTGGGTATAATTAGGTATGTAGGAAAATTTTAGATCACCTACGAGACAAATATTTTATTATTTGTGATACTACTTTGTGCATTTTTATAGGAATAAAACCTTTTTGTGTGTGTTTTCAGCTGGGATTCTCGCCTGCCTGGATTTGCTTTTAATGACCAATTTATCCAAATTTCTACTCGCCTGCCATCAGAATATATCTATGGTTTTGGGGAAGTGGAACACACGGCATTTAAGCGAGATCTGAACTGGAATACGTGGGGAATGTTCACGAGAGACCAACCCCCTGGCGTAGGTACCAAGGGTTGACTCTGAACATGCTTAGGATTTGGGCCACTGTGTGTGGGCCTGGGCTTCAGCACTGAAGTAAAGTCAGAGGGGCTTGGGATCCTCAGAGTATCAATAGTGATTTCTTAAAACAAGCAAAAAAGTCACCATAAATTGCAGGTGAAAGCAGAGGGGTGGATGGACAGATAACAACGTGCGTGAACAGTGTGAGAAGTCGGGTTGTGACCCAATTCCCGAACCAGCTCAGCCGCAGAGAGGAGCTCACGGATTCAGTATCCCGATCACGTTTACACTTACCCCAGCTTTTAGGAAGTAACTGTTTCCAACTCTACTTGATTTTTTTTTTGGTTCTTAGACTTTGATTTGATCCTTACTTTTCCCCTTTCTAACCAACAACTACACTTGTGTATTTTTATGAGGCCAAACTGCTAATATCTTAAGAAAATGTTGTTATATATACTCAAGACACTTTTTTCAAAGTGTTGTCTTGTTAATGTGCCAGATTTTATGAATATTTAATATACTACACAAAAATAATAACTATAATTATTCCAAACATACAATGAAAAAAACCTTTGTAATAAAATATCTCATTTATCTCATTTCCATTTTTCACATAATGTATTCTTAAGGGATATGTTCAGTCTTGTGCTATAAATCTATGTACTATAGCAACCATTTTTAATTATTAGATGTTGAAAGAACTTTTGTTTGGGCCATAATAGTCCAGACTTAAGTTATTGAAGACTGTTTTTCATTTACGCCAACCTGAAAACTTGAAAGAATATATTTTATCTAAATTTATTACTTTTTTGCTGGGTTTTTTTTGTTGTTGTTTTTGCAGTTTTTTTGGCTGAGGCTGGGCTTGAACTCGCCACCCCCGGTATATGGGGCTAGTACCGTACTCCTTGAGCCACAGGCACCACCCAATTTATTACTTTTTTAAAAAAATTAAATCATAGCTGTGTACATTAATGCAATCATGGGGTACAATGTGCTGGTTTCATATACAATTTGAAATATTTTCATCAAACTGTTTAGCCTTCATGGCATTTTCTTAGTTATTGTGTTGAGACATTTATATGCTGCATTACTTTTTTGAAAAAATTTATTTCTTAAAAATCTTTCATCATGGTATAGATATTATCAGATAAATATAATTATGATTCTCAATATGTAAAATTACTTTCTTATGTTAACAATTACAGGGATTTAAATATAGGTCAATTAAATTAAATATTCTCTATGAAAATTTTGTTTCATAGAGATAAAATATATAAACTTAAAATATTATTTTTTAGACCATTTGATTATGTCTATCACTTTAATTACTTTTAGGACAGTTTATTATGGAAAGAGAAGCATCAGTTTACAAATAAATTAAGACATATAATCTCTGGAAAGAAGCCAATTACTTTAATGTCAATAGCAAGCCACCTTCGCGTGTCAGTATTTGTAGGTGTTACATATTTGTCTATTACCTTTAGTGCTCTAAAGCAATTAAGGTCAAATAGTTAATGATTTTCTGAAAGAAATACATTCATTGTAATTCAAGCATTGTGTGGATTACAAAGAGGAACATTTATATCCCAAGGGTCAATCTTAAAATGAATTTCAAAATAGCATTGATAAAATTCACGTTATTTTTATCTGAATGTAGATTGTGCTTTATTTTTATTTCAGTATAAACTTAATTCCTATGGATTTCATCCCTATCACATGACTCTGGAGGAGGAGGGAAATGCCCACAGTGTTCTCTTACTCAACAGCAACGCAATGGGTAAAATAATTGTGGAATTTCTCATCCTTGTGACTTTATACTAATATGTTATATGTAACAAAAAATGGAATGATATTTTGTATTTCCAGATGTGACCTTCCAGCCAACTCCTGCTCTAACTTACCGCACAATTGGAGGAATCTTGGATTTTTATATGTTTTTGGGCCCAACTCCAGAGGTTGCAACAAAGCAATATCATGAAGTATGATTGCATATTTCTTTTTTAAAAATATGACTATTTTTAAAATATAAAAACATACAGTAATCCCCTTATTTCACACATAAATCTTTTTAAAGGTAATTGGCCGCCCAGTCATGCCACCGTATTGGGCCTTAGGATTCCAACTTTGTCGTTATGGATACAGAAACACTTCACAGATTGTGGAACTATACGAAGAAATGGTGGCTGCTAAGATCCCCTACGTATGTGTGGTGATTTTTAAGAAAATATTAAATATACAATGTGTAAAATCGAATGGGATATTTAAACACTTTTAAGTTAATTTAAGCACTTAATAATAATGCTTAGTTTTTAGTAGTCATTTACTAATGGAATATGAGATTTAAACACAATGCTAAAATTTTTCTGATTAAGAAAGGAGAAAGGATAACACCATTTCTTTTCTTTTTTTCTCCCCAGTTTGATGACCCTGATTTGGGCTAAGCAAGTAACCATGCCCTAGAGTTCCTCTCATAAACTCAGGGCTACATAGGTAGTTAGACATATGCTATGTGTTTTCTTTGTGTTAGTACAAAATTAAGAGAGCTGTATTGTCAACAAATTTTTAAAAATGGCAGAGAACAAATCAGAGGTGAAACTAAGTGATTCCTCCCCCCGTCCCCTGCCGCCCCTGAATAGATAACAGCGGCAATGCATTGGGCAGGTTGAGAGGATTTGTGATATTTTTTTCCACTTAAGGTTCAGGAAACTTGCTATTCCAAAGTATCTACACATAATCAGTCTCAGCAATTTTATTTTTTATCAAGATTAAGGATTACATGGATACTGCCAGTAACACTTAAACATTGAAATATGGAAGGCTTGGTGCATGTGGATGATTTCATTCTAATAAGAATCAGAAAGACCTGGTTATAACATAATTGGTACTTATAGTTGAATACAGTGTATAGCCGCTAAGTATACTATTAGAGGAAAATCAATTATATAGGTTGCTGATACAAAGTTGTAATTTTATTATCAAAAAGGAGGTTTTATGTTATTAATCCCACTATATCAACTATACTTTTGAAAACACCTAGAAGTAGAAAGTGAGCTAATGTAAATCAAATGAAAATAATTACCATTTTTTTTACTTAGACTTAATTGAAGAGTCCATGATAAAATTCAAACATTTGTTAGTTCAAACGTATTTGCAATTACCTACCTACAAAGATTATTTTGCTCTTTTTAGCAGTACTATTATTCTAAAAATGGCTTTGATAGACAATAAAAGAAAATCATATAAAATTGATGAACTTTCTAATATCCCTTTCCATCCTTTTGCCAATATTAAAATTATATGAAATCTTTTCATATTTGCTTTGTAGTTCACAGACATAGAACAACACCTATTTCTGTATACATTGTAGAAAATTTTAATTTTTCATTTCATGTAATTTCATTGCCTCACAACTTCTTATACCCATGTGTCTTCCTGTTTCCTTTGAGAATTACATAATATATTCTAATTTAAAAGAGCTTTTACTTCTAAATCAAAATTACTAAACTTCTAATAAATTAAACATTAATAGGAAGTTGTTTATAGACTATTTTGCATCATTCTATGCTACTTTTATTCCTTGAACACTGAATTAGTTTATTAATTCCTTCTAGGATCTTGTAAAGAGCAATTGAAACTTTCTTAGTACTGTGACTTTTCTTACATAAATACGATAGAAGGTGACACACTTGTCCTCTTGTCTTTCTCACCCCCCTGCCGTGGTCCTCACGTACCTCAGGATGTCCAGTACACAGACATTGACTACATGGAAAGGCAACTAGACTTTACGATTGATGACGAATTCGCTGAACTTCCTCAGTTTGTTGACAGAATAAGAGCAGAAGGCATGAAATACATTATTATCCTGGTCAGTATTTATGGTTTATCTGCGTCTTATTAGCTTGGTTTTATTACTTCTCCTACATTGAGGGGAGGGGGATTTCAAAACAGGGAGCAGATAACTTAGGATTCCACTCTTAAATCTAAAATGTTCTTCCTTTAGTATTTCATTTTATCGGCATGAGCTGCCGCCAGCTACATTTAGGTGGATCCTTAAAGCTCTAAGTGGAGACCTGGGACACAAAAGCCACCTGTTCTCTAGCCGTCATCACAGCTACAGACTGACCTGTATTTATAGAGCTTATCAGAAAGAAGATCTATTTCTGTTTTTATTCAGTTCTGAAGCCTTTCACTGTGATAGTTTCTCATGCTTTTCATATTTAAAAAATTTCCTTCTGGTTTGTGATTCTGTGAGGAGAACTTTTTACTATACTTGAGCTTGGCCAAAAGGCCGAGAAGCAACGTGGGAGAAATTGTTTTATAACTATATTAATGGGAGCAAGCTAGGTAGCAAGAAATCCAACCATAGCAATAAAAACAAAACAAAACAACTTTGTAATCTTGTTTGAAATCACAGCCTATCCATTTTCAAATGACCTTAAAATTTCATTCCGAGAGATTAGGAAGATAATGTAGCTAGATTACTGATGTTTTACATTTGTCAGTTCATTTGAGAGCACAATATTATGATAATATAACAACGATAAATTATAATGCTTCATAATGACTTTCCAAGCGTCTCTACTTTCATTTCATATGTAACTTGATTGTATTTTATTTTAATTTTAGGATCCAGCAATTTCAGGAAATGAAACAAAACCTTACCCGGCATTTACCAGAGGAATAGAGAAAGATGTGTTTGTCAAATGGCCTAACACCAGTGAGATTTGTTGGGCAAAGGTACTAAATTTATATCTTAAAATGGAATATATATAAAATGCTATTATATTGAAAATATCCATTTAATTTTATAAAATGTTAAAGACAAATTCAAAAGTAGAGATCACACAGAAATTGACTGATTTAACAACTAATAAAATTCCATGTATTCTGTGACTTAAATCCAAATTATTAGACAGAAAGAAAGAGGTCATACAAGTCTTATATCCAAATACTATTTGTTTCATCTTTAAGTTGTCATTTATTATACTTCTTAGTATCTTTTGTGTTTTATTATGAAACAACCATTTATAGGTGACTGTTTTTGACAGCAAGAGTCATTTAAAAGAGTGTACTTCTCTTCAGAAAACTCTCAATAAAAGCAAAAATGTTTGTTAAGAGCTGTACTGACCATTCTAAGATGGAACAAGAAATATCATTCATTGCATTTTATGTAATCAATGATATTCCCATCTGAGTACATGAATATATAAATATTTTGATTTGGTTTTCAAATAAAACAATCAAGAAAATATCCAGTATCACACTAAAGTGAACAACAGCAGCAAAAAAAATGCCCTAAATCCCTTAATGCAGTGGTTCTCACCCTTCCTAATGCTGTGAGCCTTTAATACAGTTCCTGTGGGTCACGACCCACTGGTTGAGACCTGCTGCGTTAATGGGAGATATAATTAAGTTCAGTGTGCAATTCTTACTGGATTTTGAACCTAAATTAAGACATTTGTGATAAAAGTGGTAAAATTCAAACACAATAATTAGTTAATTGCATTGTATTAACATTCATTTCTTGGTTTTGATAACTATACTATTAGACAACTAATAATGGAATGTAATTTGCACATGAAATTTATGGACACCCTGTATAAACATTGACCTTAGGAGATGGTGAGTGAAGGCTATAGACAAACTCTAGGTACAAAAACTGCACATTTCATGTTATTCTAAAAATATTTGAAAATATATGGTAAAAATAAAATAAAACAGCCAAAAATCATATGATAATTGGTGTAACATGGTAATATTTTAAGAAACAATCAAAGTGTGGCATAGAGGGGATTTTTTGCCTTCCTACTTTCTCCTTATTCCATATTTCTATACATTTTCTCAGAATTCTACTTCCTTCCTCTATTAGAAACTAATCTCATGTAAATAATTCAACTTAGGAAATTATTTATATATTTATATGGATATTGCTAAATTGTACATCACAGATTCACATTCTGAGAGCCCTCAGCATGACTGAATTTTGACTCTGTTTTGTGTGTTTTTGTTGGAGTAGTGAAAAACATGGGTGGTTAGTGGGGGTGTGTGAGGGGGCTGAAGAGAGATAGGAATGTATTACCATCTGTGAAAATCAGTGGGATTTTTGAATCAGCATGACATTATCACATCAGATGTTCAATTCCTTCCAAATAAAAATATCATAAAATAATAAAGTAAAATAAAATAAAAATGTTTATTATGTTTAGCATTCAACTCTGGAGTAGTTCTAAAAATAGTTATAATATAACATACTAAATTAAATTTGGTATATGCTTTCACATTATTGTTTTACCAGACTTCTAAGTTATATGCATTGTTTTCAAAATCACTAATTCCGGCAAAGGTTGTCCGGTTTTTTTTCCTTGTCATGTAGAAGGCTAGGTTAATGGGAAATGTGGGAGTAATTTGCAAATAATATATGTGCAATAAAAGCAAACATAAAAGGTAATTGGAGGGATTACAGATCTGGGGATCTTGAGTCTTTAATAAACGTCTCATGTTCTGTTCCACAATATTTACATTATATTCATCTCATGTTGAATTTATTTTGAACTGTTTATTCAATTCTTCTGTTGTGTAGGTGTGGCCAGATTTGCCCAATGTAACAATAGATGAAACTATAACTGAAGATGAAGCCGTTAATGTAAGTTTGCAGCCATGGCTTGTATTTCTGGCTTTTTGTGATGGGTTTATTTCACTCAGCATAATATCCTCAAGGTTCATCCATCAAAGAAAAAGAAATGACAAAACTATCCCATGCAAATGACAAACAAAAATAAGCAGGAATGGCTGCATGGAAAACGAATTTTAAGTCAAAAATTGTCATAGAAGACAAAAAGGTCATTACATAGTGATAAAAGGGTTAATTCATCAAGAACATATAATAATTATAAATATGTGTATTTGCACCCCAAATTGGAGCATCTAAATATATAAATCAAACATTAACAGAAGTGTGTGGGAAAGAAGACTAAGGCATTTCAGTCTTAAACAATTTAAGAACATTGAAATCATACCAATTATTTTTCTGATCACAGTGAAATTAAACTAGTAATCAAGAATGGAAGAAAAATAAGAAAATTCACAAATAGGTAGAAATTAGACAGAACACCATTGAACAGCTAATGAAGCAAAGTAGAAATCAAAACAGAATCAGACGATTTTCTCAAAATTTCTTAGAAAAGCCAAAATGAAACTACAGCATAGTAAAACTTATGATGCAACCTAAGCAGTACTAAAAGGAATGTTTGTAATGATGGACTCCTACACGAAAAAGAAAAAGATCAGCTCAGCGCCCGTAGCTCAGCAGTAATGGCACCGCTGGCCACATACACTGGGGCTGGCAGGTTCGAACCTAACCTAGACCTACTAAACAACAATGACAACTGCAACAAAAAATAGCCGGGAATTGTGGTGGGTGCCTGTAGTCCCAGCTACTTGGGAGGTGGAGGCAAGAGGATCACTTAAGCCCAAGAGTTTGAGGTTGCTGTGAGCTGTGATACCATGGCACTCTACCGAGGGCACATAGTGAGATTCTGTCTCAAAAAATAAAAAAGAAAAGAAAGAAAAAGTTCTCCAATAAACAACCTCTACAAACTAGGGGAAAAAGAACAAACTTAGCTCAGAGTTAGCAGAAGGGAGGAAATAAAGATTAAAGCATATATAAACAAAATAAGGAATACAAAATCAGTAGAAAAAAATAAAACAAATAGCTGGCAATCCCTCTTTCATGTAGAATAAATTATAATCAGTAAATGTACAAGTGTATGCAAGTGTAAAGAAGAAGGAGCTTAAAACTTCCAAGATCTTCTAATGGAGAGTCAAGGAACTGTGCAGTTTTGTTGTTGAGGAAAATGGAGAGTTTTAGTTCAGTTTGAGTTTCACCCACTACCCTTGGGTTGCAGGGCTACCCTGGAGAGAAGGGCATGGCTTCTTAGATAGGTGTTGGAGGACAGCTCTGATTTATGTAGAATGGTTTGTGTAGAGTTCCTTGGAGCTGTATTCCACAAAAGATAATAAGATTGTCCGACCACATGTAGCCGATTAATTTTCCGGATATAAGCAATGATTTTTACTTAAGAGAGAAAAGTATTTACCTAATAGAAGAAAATAAACCAACAAGTGAATGACGGAAAGGTCCTAAAACTTACACAATCTCAGGTGCTACCTTCTTTCTTAATTATCACTGTGACTTGGACGAGGTCCTAGCGTTGAAGGTGGTCATTCAGTGTAATCCCTCTAAGCTTTCTGTCCTTACGAGTAAAATGTAATTTGGGGGAAGATGACAAAATTAAGTCCCTTTCAACTTTAAAAAACATCCACAATACATATTGTATGTCTCTGTGTTCCCTGCCCTGCACTCCCGGTGCATATCGCCCTCCCATACCTGGTCCGGGAAGACTGTCTCAGCTGTTCCTACGGACTTAAAAGGCACCAAAAATGCATTCAGGGTGTCCTATGTTTTTGAAAAATTTCCCATTGATTTAGCTGCAGAAAATCAATCTTTTGGTTACTCTGACCTTGGAACTTAAACGTGTGGACTGGCAAATAGAAAATTTTCTTAGTAGGGAGTGGGCTGGGATGGGAAGGGTTAGACGTGAGAGAGAAAAAGAAGCAGTTCGTTGAGTGGTATGAAGATATATTGGTTCTGAGAGTTCAGAAACATGGAAAACCAAGTTTTAATCAGAAAAACAGGTTTTACCATGGCTTTTTCCACTCCTACTATGCTCTACAAAGATAAACCTCAAGCAGAAGGCTCTACAGGGGCAGGAAAAAAATTGTCGCTGTAGGAAATGCTAAAAACATGCTTCCCTGTGTTCAGAGCTATTTTTTTATAATCCCCATAGGGCCCCAAGGCTGCTCCCTCCTCTCCACCCCTGTGTTTCTCTCTCTCTGCTTGTCTTCCCATTAGCTGCTGAAGCGTTCAAGAGAAAACCACTTGTATTTATGCAATTTAGCTTCTCAGGCTGCCTTCATTACCAGGCATGTGCACCTCGCGAATCTGAAAGATGGGCTTAGACACATGTGGTGTCTTATGACTTTCCACACGTGGGTCTGAATTTTTGTTTTGCAGGCTTCCAGAGCTCATGTAGCTTTTCCAGATTTCTTCAGGGATGCTACAGCAGGGTGGTGGGCAAGGGAGATTATAGATTTCTACACGGACCAGATGAAGTTTGACGGTTTGTGGATTGTAAGTAAGCTTTCGAATAATTTCTAAGTTATTTATTAGGTAGTGATTAAGCAAAATTCTTAACAGGTTCATTGTCAAAAAATATTCTTTGTAAAAATCATCCCACTCAATATTTCCCCTTGGAACTTTCCTATAGAGAATAGACTAAAATAAAATTTTGACAATTCATTTTTTTCTGTACTGACGCTCCTTTTTAGACATTTTCAATTCGACCAAGGAACCCATTTATCCTCTTGTTATAACTATTAATACATCGAAACATTTATTTTATTGTCATTCAATGTAAGAGTAAATTTCATGCTCACTTGTCTGTCAGTTTTTTGTGTAATAAATAAGCTTTTATATATTTAGCAAAATTGCTTTCGGTTTCTTTTTTAGAATCAATTTTAAAATATTAGTAATAAAATTTTAGTAATATAATTTTGAGATAAATAAAAATTGATTTTACCATCAGTAAATATTTAACACAAAAGAATTTGTATATTAATTCTCTAAATTTCTGGAGGTGAAATTTTTTTTTCTATTGGTTTTTCCACTGAAAGGCATTCATTTTTATATATTAAAGATAGCTTTATACAAGTTCCATTATGTAGAAGGCTTGAAAATATAAAAATTCATAAGGAATAGATTTTTTTTAAATTAACAGGGTGTGTGTAATTATTGGATGTATAAAGTTACATAACTTTAAGGGATTCTTTTAAGTATATCCTGCAAATGATACCTTGATCCAGAGAAAATAACCTAATTTGAGGTAGAGGAAGTGATTTTTAAATGATAGGTAATTTATGTTTTCAGGCCATGGTCCCTTTCTGCATGACTACTGAGATCCTAAGATGTGTGCTCAGTGGAGATACTACTTGAAATTTTCTGTTTGTAACAGTAAAAGCAGTTAGTGCCAGGCTCAGTGCAGGAATGTATTGGAAGGTGGTGATGGCACATACACTATTACAATTTAATTCTTATGTCTTGTAAAATATAAAAATCTATTCACTTTGTATGTATAATACACAAGACAGAAAAAATAGGACATCTAATAATTCTAAAAAGAAGGCATAGGTCAAAAACAATTAAGAAACACTGAGTTAAACTAACTATTGAAGTGTTTTATATCTTTGTTTTTCATAATAGTAAGTAAAGTATTATTCAAATATGCTACTCTAATTCACTCCCTTTTGTAATTCTTTTCAGAATTTATGTTATCAATTTATTTTCTGTTTACATTTCTCTCTCGTCTGTTTCAAGGATATGAATGAACCATCAAGTTTTGTCAATGGAACAATTACTAATCAATGCAGGAATGAAAGGCTAAATTACCCTCCTTATTCCCCAGGTACAGTAGTGTTGCTGTGTCATTGAAATTATTATGTCATTATTTATTAAGCATTTTATACATACCTGAGAATGTAGGGAATAAGATTCACATTTCCAGTTTTCACTACCCATTCATACTTTGGACCACATATTGACCCATTACAAATATTACTTAACAGTAGTTTGAGAAAGAAAATTAAGCACCATGTTTTATAAATATGAACATAATTTTAAATGTGCTTGAAATTATTTTGATTTTCTTAAGATTCTTCCAAAATTTGAAAATTTTAAAACTCTAAGAAAAAAATAAAATTCTTCTTAAAAAGTATTTTTAGCTAATCCTTTACTAGTAATAAATTAAAAAAAAAATATTAACAATAATTTTCTGCTTTTCCTTGACCTAGAAGGGATGACTTCCTTATTTATTCTCATTCTCTTACATAGACATTTTTATAAACCATTAACACAGAAACTCTGAAAAAAAGACATCCCAATATGAGAAAAAGTGGGTTAGAAATAGTGTTGTAGCATTTACTGGCTCTTGATCTCAAGAGGATCAAGTGGAGTTTTTAACTAAAAATGTATTAATTTAGTATTTTCCATCCAAATGCAGTAAAAATAATAGACATTTGGGACTGTATTTATTTTTCAACATAGTTACAATTGTAATATAGTTACAACTGTAGGCCAATTTTTACTTACAATTAGCATAGATAAAATATACAAATGGTTTTAAAAAATCAAGTTATTTTCAAACTATGATTAACGGGTGGTGCCTGTAGCTCAGCGAGTAGGGCACCAGCCCCATATGCCAAAGGTGGTGGGTTCAAATCCAGCCTCAGCCGAACTGCAAAACAGAAAAATAGCCGGGTGTTGTGGCGGCTGCCTGTAGTCCCAGCTCCTCGGGAGGCTGAGGCAAGAGAATCACCTAAGCCCAGGCGTTGGAGGTTGTTGTGAGCTGTGTGATGCCACGGCACTCTACCGAGGGCAATAAAGTGAGACTCCGTCTCTTAAAAATAAAAAAAAGTAAATAAAAAATAAAAAAAAACTGTAATAAACACTCTGGTACAAATATCTTTATTATGATGTGATTTTTTGGTCTTCAGGATATATACCCAATAAAGGAATTATAGGATCGAATGGCAGATCTGTTTTTAGATCTCTAAGTATTCTCCAAATATCTTTCCAAAAGGAATGTATTAGTTCGCATTCCCACTAGCAATGTAGAAGTGTTCCCTTTTCTCCACACCCACGCCAA